>JAJOOR010016755.1:0-14535 GCA_036250505.1 Solanum acaule
TACTTTCTTGTTTATATTCTGGAAGTCCCATAGCTCAGCAGTCTTAACTTTTGTTCTTGTTCTTTCATCTTAGGAGCCCCAAACAGTATTCAGTTACTGTCAATATAAGGACCTGTTGATTAACATTCAATTCCAACTTTTGGAGTTTGAAAGTTCACAGCATTTTTAATGTATGCTTTTCAATTTGGCAGTATGAAGAATATGGAAGTCTCTCTGATTCCATGCTTATACATACCATAATAACATTGGTGTATGTCACAAAATTCTTTTGGTGGGAAGCAGGTTACTGGAACACCATGGATATTGCTCATGACAGAGGTTTGTACATGCTTTGTATTTGTTTGTCGTTTTTCGTGCCTTACTTTTAGCTCTCCTGCGCTATGTAGGTTTCCTATTTCCCTACCATGAACGCAAGATATAATGTTTTCTGTATCTTGATGTTGTTTTGGCAGCCGGTTTTTACATATGCTGGGGTTGCTTGGTATTTCTTCCATGTATGTACACTTCTCCTGGCATGTACCTTGTCAAACATCCTGTAAATCTTGGACCTCAGGTACTTTTGACTCCCCAAAGAATCTGCCATATGTTATTTAGATGCGAGTTCACTGTCCACTGGATGTTACTTCTGATCCATTTGTACCTAAGGTTTTGACTTATTATCTTTCTATACCAAGATTATCATTCGTGAGAACAGTTTTCAGTGAACAGTCTGTTGCTCTTTTTCATCCACTGGATATTGGTTATTGATCTTAAAGATGGTGGATAGCTTACGATGATATTTTCAGTGGAACATTTCTTGCATTATACCAACCTACAGAAAGAAACTACTTGTATTACAATGTGAATGTCCAGTACAGTATGCATTGAATTTACAAGCATTATACAACATCTGAATAAGCTAAAAATATAAGTATATTTTATTCTCCAAGCTGTATCTTTAACAAAAAATGTAAGTGAACTTGCTTCTTTCACCATCCCTAGTCTGTTAGCTCTGTGCTTGTGATGGCCCTGAGACTCTTTTCTTTTTTGGCAGCTTGCAATTTCTATTCTAGTAGCTGGTATTCTCTGCGTTTACATAAACTATGATTGTGACAGACAGAGGCAAGAGTTTCGCAGAACAAATGGCAAATCCCTTGTCTGGGGAAAGGCTCCTTCGAAGGTTGGAGGATAGCATCTATGATTTACTCCCTCTATCTCAACTTATATGATAATCATGATTATATTTACTTCTACTACCACTAATATAATGCATTAGTCGACTTGACATTTTAAACTCCATTTCTAGTCAAAATATTTTAGAAATTCTCTTTCCCCTTCGTAATAATATCTGATTTGGTTTCTATTTTCCTGTAGATTGTTGCCTCATACACTACTACCACTGGCGAGACTAAATCCAGCCTTCTCCTGACATCTGGATGGTCAGTTCTTTTCTTTAACCTTGTTAACTTTATAGGAACAAATAGTTACTCTCTTTCCGCCACCAATTTTCCTGTTTACAAGCTGTAGTCAATTGAACCACCAGTTTTATTCTTTATAAGCTGTACCAGAGAGTGCTAAATGAGCTAGCACGTGTAGTTCAGAGAACATCTTTACCGTTTTGTTCTCATTTGTTCTTTAACTATTTCTCAAGAACTCGATGCTGAGAGTACTGTATACTTGAGACGCAGCATTAATATAAACCTCGAACATTTTGCAGGTGGGGCTTATCGCGACATTTCCATTATGTTCCTGAAATACTAGCTTCATTTTTCTGGAGTGTTCCAGCTCTTTTCAACCATGTAAGCATTTGCTTACACCAAATAGACAGAATCTTACATTTTTATACATATCAAGAAGAAATTTAAAAATATTCTGCCTCCGCTCTTTCATTTTTGCACAGTCTACTTAAGGTGCTAGAATCTAATCAATCTCTTCTCCTTCATAACTTTTCCTCCTTGCAGATCATGCCCTACTTCTATGTTATCTATCTGACGGGTCTCCTTTTGGATCGAGCCAAAAGGGACGACGAACGGTGCAAGTCAAAGTAAGCAACTCAGTCTTTATTCTCATTCTTTAACAAAAGGTTGATCTTTATGCAATTTAATTCACAAAGATCCTTGTGTGCAAACAAACAAATGTTTTTATTGTTTTTAAACTTGAGAACTTAAACACTCTCCCTTGTGCACAATACAATGCTTCAAAATTAGGATAAGCAACAAAAGAGACATCTCCATTCTCCAGTAGGCAGAGATGGCAAAGGGCTTTTTTATTTTCCCCGGAACTCCATTTTCATTTTTTAGTTAAGGAAATGGCGAAATTATAGTCCATTGTATGTCCTACTGAGAGAGATACAGAGAGTTCTTGCCGGAAGCTATGTTGCTTGGATCCTCCAAAAATGCTGCCCACCCACGTCTTTGGAAGATCCAAGCAACGTAGGACTAAAAACTAGCATCAAGAGACGTCTTTATCTGAGGTTTCCTTGTCCGACCCCTCATAAAGGATGTTACTTTTTAGATGGACTTGTTTTGATAAGCTCGAGGTATAAGCAGCTCGAGGTATGAAGTTAGATTGAACTAAAACTGATGAAAAGATTTAGTGTAAGCATTTTACCCCCCTAATATCAGTAAACAACAGGACGTTTCGATCTCTTTCATGTCTAATGAAAATCTAGTGAAGGTGAGAGTTTGACAATGTCTTGCTCCTTTGCAGGTATGGCAAATACTGGAAAAAGTATTGCGAAAAGGTGCCTTACCGGGTCATACCAGGAATTTATTAGTGTTTCTTGAGCTTCAACTGATGAACTGTCTTTAATTAGTGCTGCTGCTACTATATTTTCAGTTGTAGTAGTATTTAGACCATGAAATTTTTTTCTTTCAATAAAAGCACTTTTAGTTGAACCAACATCTCATTTCTATGGCTGTAAGTTGTAACACGATGAAAAAGTTAGCTTGAAATAGATATGTCAGTGGAATTAGTTGAGGTGCATGAAAACTGGTCTGGACACTACGGTCATAAAAATAACCAGCTTGAAGTATCGTTCCAATTAAAATAAGCACTAAAACATGAGTTTCACTCCCCGCGAGGGTTATTTTCATCCTTCCCTAAAGGTATGACTTCGCTATGGGTCATCTATGAATATTCATAAGTAGTATTAGATAGGAAGGATCGTTTGGTTTGTGGGGCAATTATATTGTTTTTCACATGTTTGGTCCATCGTATAAAAAGATTGAATATACATGAGCACGTATGATTTATACAACACAATTGAAATCAGAATTTGTTGAAGAATTTTTACTAACTCATAAAAAGATATACGTACGACATGTTTAATCCGAGATCAAACAATTAGAGCTAGAAATATCAAGATCTAGATCCAAAATAAGTACGTACTACTTATTATTGTACACATTTTAAACAATTAGTTATTGCATCTCCATACATAATTTGTGTTGAAAGCAATATAGGTTCAGTTTTATTTTTAATAAGTCATGAGATGTTTGCAAAACTTTTGGGGAAGTGCTTCTGGAGATAGCCAAAACTGTCTTTCATAAGCTAAAAGACATATAGTTTCTTCTCAAAAGTACCTTTTGAGAAAATACACTTAGGAACAGAACACCCTTCGAAAGCTTGATCCAAATTAATTGCTGCTCAAAAGTACTTTTTAGATTAATTGGCCCAACATAAATTGTTTCTCATCATAAAGTATTTTTTAAAAAAAAAATACTCCCTCCATCTTTTTTATTTACTTGACCATATTTGATTTGACATACCTATTAAGAAAATAATAATTGATATAGTGAGTATACTACTATTTTACTCCTATTGATTAATAAATTTCCAAAATCAATTTACTCATTAAAGTGGTTCTACGTACCTTTTTCAAAAGCATTAACTCTAAATAAATTGAATGTACAATAAGTAAAAAATATTGTCTTTTTTCTTGATTTGACAAAAAATAACAAGTAAAAAGAGAAAAATAAAAAGTCAAAATTGGACAAGTAAAATGGCATTGAGAGAGTACTTTTTAAAATATTAGATTGACCAAAAAAATTATTAAATCGATGATAAGAGCTTCTTCATATAAATGTTTTTTTTTGTCGAGTTCGCATCTATCTTTAGCCTGGCAAAATTGAAAAACAAATCTCAAAAATAGGTGCTCAATCATTCTTGGAGATAGCATTATATGGTAGTACCATACATACATTTATTTATTTTAATTTGTTAATAAACCGCGTGATATAGTGACACACACATTTCATGATTTTTTTTAGTACTCAAAATTTGATTAGTAGATCTAAATGTGTTTTGAATTCACCGATACATTATTTACGTTTAATGTATTAATGGTGAAAAGTTAAACATCAATAGTTAGCTAGTGACATATGAAATGCACAAGTAACTACTTTGGGACTATAATAGAGTTAACTCAATGAATTGAGCCTATTTATTCGAGTCATTTTTAGGAAATGGAATATGTCTAACTCTTCTATTGGATTTTAATATCTTCCTAAACTATGTGAAATGAATAAAAATGTCCTCTCTATTTATGGGTTTGGTACAAAAATTATTTCCTACATTTTTATTTGTTAAAGTGATTTTAAAAGAAAGAAAACAAAAAGATGAGTCTTTAATAATATTTTAATTAGAAAGAAGATGTGTTTAAAAAGAAAAAAATAATATATTTATTCAAAAAAAGGACATTTTTGACCCATTAAGTAACTATAGCGGTATTTCTAAACCAAAATATTGACGGTAATAGACATTTTTGAGTCAAACTATAAATGGAGGACATTTATATTCATTTTACATAGTTAAAGTACATTTTTTACTCTTTTCCCATTATATATGGCCGTGGTTAAATTTTTTGAAAGCATATGTAATTGACCGTTTCAACCAATTCGACTCTTTCTATTTCCAAAGATAAATCCTAAATGTAAACATCTTTTTTAAACAAGAGAAAAATAAAACTGATAAATTAAGGAAGACGTTTAAATTCAAAATATGACATTTTCTTGTGGGATAATTATATATATATCTTTCCACTTTCCTCTTATTATTTTTTTACTTCTCACCATCCAAGGTGAGACTTCATAAAGACTCGAACTCAAAACCTGTTATCTTATAATAGTTACATCTCTTTCTCAATTAGAACATTTGGTAGTAGTTACATCTCTTTCTCAATAATATTACAACTGCTACAGCTAGCACACAAAAACGTTATTGAGATATTTATTGTACACGTCAGCATCAAGTTAGTTAGGATTTCAGTTAGTTAGCTTAGCTCATAGATTGCAGCTGTATATTGTTAATCGGTTAGAATCATTTAGTTGATTAGTTGTATAAATAGTTGTTTGTTCATTGTAATCAGAACTACTTTGCATTCTATCAATAATATCAGAGAAGCTTTCTCCTCTCAATTCTCTCTAGATTTCTCTTGCTACATTAATGGAGGTTCAGTAGTATCCACCATTTTAGGTGTGTTTTTGTTCCTCTACTTTACAGTCTCAACATGGTATCAGAGATTGTGTAGATCGTTATTCTTCTCGTCGTCGATTTCCAGTGTTCGTCCTAGTTCTTCTCGATCTTTATTTCCTACCATCGTATTTGTGAATCGAGTTCATCATGGTCGAAATCACAGGCCAAAGTTCCACTGCAACAGGAGGAAACACAATTGATGTAAGTAATCCTCTTTACATCCATCCATCTGATAATCCAAGTTTGATTTTGGTTCCAGTCAATTTTGAAGGAGTCGGTTATCGATCATGGCGACGAGGTGTAATGAGGTCATTGTCTGTGAAAAACAAGTTAGGATTTATCACTGGAGAGCTTAGACGACCTCCTTTAACCTCACCTCAGTATCGCCAATGGGAGAGGTGTGATAACATGGTCACATCATGGATTCTTAACTCTCTTAGCAAAGATATTGCAGATAATGTAGAATACGTTTCTGATGCTGTAGAATTGTGGAAAGAGTTAAAAGATCGATATGATCAAACGAATGGTGGTAAATTGTTTCAAATCCAAAAGGATATTAATGACCTAAGTCAGGGAGTACTTGACGTTACTGTGTATTACACTAGGATGAAGAAACTCTAGGAAGAATTGAGTAATTTGAGTATTAAGAACCAGTGCAGTTGTGTTTGTAGTTGTGGGGGAAAAAAGACTATGCATAAGGCAGAACAAGATAGGAGACTAATTCAATTTCTAATGGGTCTTAATGAGGTTTATACTATTATTAGAGGTAGCATTCTGATGATGAAACCTGGGGAAGCATTTGGAAATCCTCTATACAAAAACTGGAATGCTTATATCACAGAAGAAGTTTGTACTTGATCTTCTCAAAGAATATCACTGCACAGAGTACTCTAGTCTTGCTTCACCCCTTGATTCGTCAATCAAACTCAAAGCTAATGAAGGGAAACCTATAGCAGATCCCAGCTCATACAGAAAGTTGATTGGAAAGTTAAATTTTCTCACCAACACCAGACTAGATATTGCATATGGGGTACAACATCTCAGTCAATTTATGCAGGATCCTAGAGAACCTCATATGCAGGCTGCATATCACTTGCTTAGGTACCTTAAAAAGGATCCAACCCTGGGTTTGCTTATGTCCTCTACTAATGATTACAAGGTCCAAGCTTTTTGTGACTCCGACTGGGCATCATGTCCTGATTCAAGGAAGTCTGTTACTGGTTATATTGTATTATTGGGGTCAAGTCCTATAAGTTGGAAGTTGAAGAAACAAGAAACTATTTCCCTTTCTTCAGTTGAGGCTGAGTACAGGTCTATTAGGAAAGTAGTTGGAGAGTTGGTGTGGTTAAGTAGATTATTTGAAGAACTGACTATACCATGTGATGGTCCTTTTCCTGTATACTGTGATAGCCAATCAGCCTTACAAATTGCCAAAAACCTGTATTCCACGAAAGAATCAAGCATATTGAAATTGACTGCCACTTTGTGCGAGCCAAGCTTCAAGAAGGGTTGATTTCATTACATCATATTGGCACTGGTGATCAACTTGCTGACATTCTCACCAAAGCACTCACTGGAGTCAAACATGCTGCAGTCCTAGACAAGTTGGATGTCCTAGTCGCACCTCCAACTTGAGGGGGGTATTGAGATATTTATTGTACACGTCAGCATCAAGTTAGTTAGGATTTCAGTTAGTTAGCTTAGCTCATAGATTGCAGCTGTATATTGTTAATCGGTTAGAATCATTTAGTTGATTAGTTGTATAAATAGTTGTTTGTTCATTGTAATCAGAACTACTTTGCATTCTATCAATAATATCAGAGAAGCTTTCTCCTCTCAATTCTCTCTAGATTTCTCTTGCTCCATTAATGGAGGTTCAGTAGTATCCACCATTTTAGGTGTGTTTTTGTTCCTCTGCTTTACAGTCTCAACAAACGTGTTATCTTGTAGCCAAAAGAAAGGTGGAAGACCGAAGATACATCCCAACAACAAATTTAAAAATAGTAAAATTGTAAGTATCTGCATTTCTTTATTGTCAACTGTCTTAGTCAATTTCTCATCTTTTTTTTTATAAGTAGAAAGGACACTTTAACATTAAGTCCAAACCAATCGTTATTAATTCCTCTTTAAAAGTAGAGTACCTAATCAACCTAGCTAAAATGACTGTTATTGTTGAAAATCAAGCTGAGGTTGCTGAGTGTGGATGTTTCCTTAATGCATGGCTTTGGTTCAAACAATTAGTTAAAAAGTTAATGTTTAAGGTTACGTTGTCGATAATGCAATTAGTGCAAAGAAATTAGGAAAAGAAGATCCTACTTAAACACATGAAATGACTAACTAATTAATTAACTAATCTACTACAATTATTGCAGATTGAACAGGAAACTAGAACTAAAATTCAAGAGCCATGCATGAAAGTGTGTACAGAATGTGGTCATGTAATTTTAAAAGAATTAGCATTGGCTATGAAGACAATGCCATATCCACTCACCATTACAGTCCACATTGACAATGCAAAAATTGCTGCTGAAAATCTCAAGTCCTTGCTCCACACAAATAGTTCATGGGAGGGAATAAATTTTTCTGATATCATTCCTATGGCAACAGTAGCTTCATTACTCATAGAAACAGTTTCTTATACTATAAAGATGGTGGAGTCATTTGATCAACTTGCTGCCTTAGCAAGATTCAAGAAGACTAATCGATTCGCCCTGGTGAGAATAAGAACTAATAGTTGGAAAACGAAAAGAGTAATGCCAGATCAGCCGAGTACAGAAAGTGTACATCATGATGTTGCAGCAGAGTGAGGACTAGTGACGAAGTCAGAACTTTTAAAAGATTCGGAAAAAAATATGGTGTTGTGTCACAAGAAATTTTGTTACACAATATGTAAATGTAACTTCCCATGTGAAGAAATTTTGTTACATGATATAAGGCAAAAAAGATTCAGTTAGAATTTCCTTCACACCACGTAATTCCCCCCCTGATTATGAGAGGCACAGTTAATGATGCAGTAATAATTTGTTTAGAACCTTTCAATAACAATATATTTCGTATAATCTCACAAGTGGATTCTAGAGAGCGTGGTGTATACGCAACCTTGGCTCAAATAATAGTTTAGAACCTTTATGGTGTATATAATGTCAATAAAAGGCAACTTTTTAATCTCAAAAAGTCAATCAACTAATGGTTAATTATCTCAAAAAATTACTCCATATTTTATAACATAAAAGTCACTCAACTGTTGTCATTCAACCAATTGAGACGATAGTCAGTTCAACGCTGTAAGCTAAAGCAAAATCACAAAAATGACAGAAATAGTACAGGGCAAAGGACAGCTTTACAAATTACAAGAGTCATTTGGGTAGCAGAAACAGAATTGGAAGTCCAAAAACACAAAAATTGCAATAAAGGAAGACATCAGCTAATAAAATCTCCCAGCACCCCTTATATCATCTCAAACTTTCCTATACATTAAACTAACAAACAACCCTTTTATGACCAACCCCATAAAACAAGCACATTTAAGGAAAGAATCAAAACAACAACTAACTTGTGCAATCATAGCATCCTACAGGAGGTATTCTATAGCATCTGATTGCTACATATTTTACAAGTTTACAACCAGGGATGGATTGGAATATTCTAGCCACCTTGAATGAGGGCCTAAAGTAGAGCTTATGCTCTTCAGGGGATACTGAATTCTGATACACCTTGGCTCATGGGACACAAAAATTACCGAGTAGCGTTGGAACCACCAGAAGTATCATTTTTGTGTAAGTGTTAGTCATGGCAAGCATGTAATTGTCGCTTGCTCTTAACATTACCAGGTGAAGCAGTAGTAACGTGTTGATCACAGCAAACTACAAGATCTACCAGTTGCAGGTAATGTCGCTGCTTGGTGGAATGAATGCACCATTGCTGTGTTGTTATCAGCAGCATTGACAGGTTCTGTTCCACCTTTTGCTGTTTGCTCCAAGAGGCGAACGAGTGAGATGAATATCTCCATCCTTGTGACATCTCTGTTTGCCTGTTTTTAAATAGCAAATTCTAAGTCATGCTAAATGATAAACAACCAAGCAAAAATTGTGGGAGTACAAGAGGCAGGTTACATCCAAATCTTGATAGGTTACCTCTACAGCAAATTGTGCCCATATTTTGTCGTTCCTTGTTTCCATCACCCCCTTCAGGATAGTCAAGCCCAATCCTCTTATAATGTCAGCTATTTCCAAAAATAAGCCCCGTTCCTCGCAAAGCATCTGCAGAGAACAGAAAGTTTAGATGAACCATCAGTCATATTTTTCCAGTAATAGATGTCATGTCAGATATGCTAGAGAGTGAACAAAAGGATCATTATTTTGAGATGCATAGAAACTAACCTCCACAAGCATTTGACGAGGTTGATTTAGATCCTCAACTATAATAGGGCAGACCATAGACTGTGAGCCTACTTCATATGCCCATGTTGCTCCACCTTCAAGATTATCCTTTAAAAGCAATCCTCCTTCCTTACTGATAATCTGCGGGTTCAAAACGGACAGAAGTGATGACCAATTCTCACATGAAATTCAGGCCTCCTATATGATTTATTAACTAAGAAACTTGTAGCTTAAACTAGCTATCCTTGTAGCTAAAAACCTGAGAAATTATGTAGAGTGTAATTATGTTATCATATTCTTTTCTGACTTTCTTGAACTTGGAAACTTTCTTTTTTCATGATCTCCAGCCATAATTTTAAGTACCGAATCCCAACAGTATATCAATAAGAAAACTCAACTTTTTCAGTGTCATGAGAATAAGGCTAAATGGTTATGAGCCAACCTTTGACTCTCCAGTCTGTTTTAGTTTGTCTGCATGTTTTGTGACACTTTGCAAGAAAAGCATGTGTTTGATCGTGCGTTCGAACAGTGCATCAATGCTACACTGAAATCAGATGATCCGTCATGGAAAAGCATTAGTAAGAGCAAAATTTTCGTTTAAAAAATTGGAAAATAATAAAATAAAAATATCAAAGAGTAAACAGGAATTCCAAGTGTCAAAGGATGTGTATCACCTTTGCCCCATTAGGCACAATTTCTCGAAGTTCCTTCACACGATCTTGGATCATTTGCCGATCTTTTGGCCTTGGCCTAGGATTCTCTCCTGGTTTAAGCCTTTTGCGACTTGTTTTGCTCATTTCATCTGGCTTTTTAGAATAGCCTGTTGAAACACTGCTTGATGGCTTTGGGTCATAACCACTTTCCACCCATGAACTGATCGTTGATCCATAAATTGAACTACTTTGAGAATACATTCCTGTGTCTTCTTTGGAGCATTCAGATCTGTATGAAGAAGAACTCATTGCTCCTGATTTTGGAAGTGTCTTGGGAGACACAAATTGCTCTCCCTGAATTTGACTGGAGACCCCAACTCGATCATAGGAGCATGAAGCATTAGGGGCGGAAGAGCTACTCAAATTTGTTATAGTCGTACGGCTAGAAACATTGTCATCCAGGCTTTGCTTAGCAGAACGATTTGATACCATAGTATCTAAAATACGGTCAAAGCCAGTCATGGAGAACATACAACTATCTGAGTTTCCCTGGTTGATGGTAGAAGAAGCATCCCGACTTATTGTAGAAGTCGAGCTATTTTTAATCCAATCCTTTGTGTTTGAGTTTGGTTCATTGTTCCAGCTTCCATTTAGAAGACTTTTCTTAAAATCAGCACCCAAAACATCAAACAAGTCATCCCCAGACTGACATTGGACATGCACATCTCCATATGCGCTGTCAAATAACGGATTCCGCGCTCCGTGTTCAATTTTTTCACTATAAAAATCCTGAATGCACTCACTTGAACTTGGATTCTCATTCCGTGTTAATATAGCGCCAAGTGCTTGAAACAAATCATTTTCTACCATTCTCTTGCTCCCATCCAACAAATATTCTGCACCTTGTCCATCCAAAGAATGATTATTGATCACATGGTTCACATCATATTTAGAAGATGCCATCAATTCAGACGAACCAATTTGAAGCCCATCTCCAATATGCTCTGTGCAAGAGATGATTTTCTGTGGTGGTCTGCTGGCATCTGGGAAAAAATTGGGATGTGGAATTGACTTGTACATCACTCCATGATGGGATCTTCCATGAGATGATCCTAAGACATTTGGTAGAGTTAAATTGCTTTTTGCAAGACTATTTTCACCAGATATCTGTTGTTCAGTTAACATTATGCTGTCACTATCTAGAGTTAATGAGCCAACAGAAGATTCCTGACAGAAGGGTGGCTTTGGAATGTACTGTGAAGCCTGTTGCTTCTTCCATATGTCGGTGTTTGGAGGAATTACCTCAGTTTTGATGACATTATTTGTCAGCTGGCTGTTCATATACATGCATGGTTTCACTTGCGGCGAAATTTTCTTGTGGAAGTCGTTATCATGGCAGTCCGCAAAACTTTGAGTGACATTGGAGTCTTGAAACGTTGCATCAACCAAAGAAAAAGAAGTTTGACCAACGAAACCCTCAGTCTGAATTGAGTTACCCTTGTCGATTATTGAAGCAGAGTTCATTACTTTGGCTCTCCCACAATATTCCGTTGAGACTGAACTCCTAAGGTAAACTGGTCTGGAAGTTTCTAGTGCAGGTTCTTTTGTTGCATTCTCATCAGATAATAAAACACCAGGGACACATCCTAGTTGACTTATTAGTGTTTTCACATCCTCCACAAATCCCATATTCTCCATTATCTGAGGCAACAAAATGACCATTTCACTTTTGAGCAAATAATTGAACCAGTTGAGCACAGTTAAAAATATTGGCAAACAAAATGATCACCCCTGGGCACATCTAGACTAGCACTAACTAAAAGATTGAGCACATTTTACAAATTACTTTCTTTATGACTGCATTATATTTACAATAACCGGCAACAAAACACTTACCATATCTAGCCCCCTCCCCAAACCTTAAACCATACAAGACCTTTTTGTTAGAAGTTTGAACTGGGAATTGATTACGTCCACTTTCAATTGACTAATGATTTATTTATTAAGAACAGATAGCCCAATCAGCTCGAAGGCTGACCAAGAATATGACAGTGGGTTAAGATTCTAAAAGGGCAAGAAAGCGAAAGACTTACGTGCAAGTATGAACCAAATTGAACAATGCCGTGAGGAAGAACAGGAATAACTGAAATTGTCTGCATAACAATGATGTATAAAGAATTTAATTAAGTTGCGAAAAATAGAGACAGCTTAGCATATCAACGACATCAAGATTATTTTACCTGTATGCCAGCTGAAAATTGTTGGCAAAGTTCTTTCAAAACCTAATAAAATCACAGAATATGGAAGTAAGACGAAACATCAGTTGATCAACCCAGTAGTATACTACAGCATTACATCTTAGTTTCACCAAATTGAAGCGATCTAACATCAGTATCTAAGCTTGTCTTAACTTTAAGAGATCTCTGAACTTCTAAATTCTGTTGAATAGTAAAACAAACTTCTTTAACCACACGGGCAAATTTTAAAAGGGAAATTGTTCATATTTTGAATGCAATAGAAAAAGTAGAAACATATATACTTAGTTGACACAGACTATACATTTGGGTAGAATGGCGTCCTAAAGGAAAACAATTGACCATTGGCACACAAGAATTATCCAAATACGTACCTCTGGTGGATGAGCATTTCTACTTAAACCCTCCGAAAGAATCCACTGATGGTTCCCAGTAACTGCAGCCCGGCCAATTAGTCTGAGACGCAATATTAAAGATATAACATATGAAGTAACTCTATTAAGCTCTTATTTTAGGGTAGAAAACATTAATAAGCTACATTTAGAGAAGGCCATACCCTTCTCCTACTAGATTGAACTGATTGTCCATCATCATTTTGTTTACAAGCAAATGCAAGTTCTCCCTTGCTTGATTCTGAAGCTGAGAATTTTGAACTCCACCAGAAACCCAACCAGCACTCCAATCTTGGAAAGCTAGTTCTGGATTCTCAACTCCAGAAGTTCCATGAATATTAGACAATGTTGAAGTTTCATAATAAGATTCTTCCCAAATTAAAATCCTGGAAAACCACAAGAGAAATATCAATTCATTTGCAGTGCTTGAAAAACTTTAATCAAGGATAGAAAAATATCAGTAAAGTCATTCACAGAAAGCGACAGCTCTCTGAATTCCTATATCACAAGATTACTGGAAAAGTGTAATAAACTAAAGAACAAGAGACAAGAAGCTTGATACTAGGAACATATAGAATCAAACAAAATTGACAAAAGCAGTAATGAGTATGTTTGCGCAAAGCAGATCACAGCAGTTGAAAGGGTTCTATAAGATTACAACAAATCTGTTTTTTTTCAACTTCCTCAAAGATTCTTCAAGGCAAAACAGAATGGACCAGCGACAACATTCCAAAAACTGAAAATGAAGTCATCAGATTACAAAACACAAACATTACAACATCCCATAATCTATTATCAGTCCAATCATATCATAATCGACAACGGAATAAACAACTTTAGCTCTATTACCACAGCATTATAATACATATCAAGAAAGCTTCGTCTTTTGGTCAAACAAGGGAGACTGTGAAGAAAGGAACTGAACACAATAGAATCAGTGAGACTCAATTTACAGTTTTGCAGCAGCACTGAACAACAAAAGGACCGTCAGACTTTTAACTTTTCCAGTTCATACATTCATTTGCCCTCCATTTTCTCACCAAAGAAAAAACAATTATCAGCAGAGTAGGTAAATATTTTTACTCGTATTTTTCTCCATTGTGTTTAAAACAAGCACTCACTTAACTTTGTACTCAAACCAGAACACAAAGATTACATCTTCTTACTTCCATTTAATCTTTCTTTTTAAAATAAAGCAACACCCACATGGAAGAAATGAAAGAAGCATTGATTAGAAAACTCACTTGGTGTTTTGGCACCCTATCTTCCAGAAAACAGCATAAGACCACTGGTTTACTCCACAAAGAGTTTTCAAAACCTCTTTCAACAAGTACCCCATAGCAAGTTTTGGTGTTATATGTATGTATCCCCAGAAGACACCAAAACAATATTACATATATGG
>JAJOOR010016756.1:0-25708 GCA_036250505.1 Solanum acaule
AAAACGGTCACCTGATACAAAGGCGACTCCATACCCAATAAGGCTCAAATCCGAGACATCTGATTAAGAATGAATGAGTACTTACCACTCCACCATAATTCTTAGTGTTAAGCATATACATATAATGAAAACACCAAATCGCACCCAAGGGTGTGGCCTAGTGGTTGAGAACCATGAGGTCTCAGCTTCAATTTCCAATTGAGACAAAAAACACTAGGTGATTCTTTCCATCTGTCCTAGCCTTGGTGGAGAGAGTTATCAGATACATGTTGCTGGTAGGAGGTCACAAGTATCCATGGAATTAGTCGAGGTGTGCCAAAGCTGGCCTAGACACTACGGTCATAAAAAAGGAGAAGAAGAAATGAGTATCATTGTATTGTGTAATCAATATAGATAGAGATATATGATTGCGACATATCTCTGTTCTCTGAAAAGTCTTAAAAGATAGAGTCGATTTGAATAATCCCAATCCATCTCTTATGAGTCAACTTATCCTTGAAGAAACTTGGCTATATAATGTATACATGTTGTCATGCAACTGTAGAGACCAACCCAACTTTTTAGATTTTAACGAAATAGGATTAGATAGTTTAGACTTTGTGTTTACATCAATAACTATCTACGTTATGACCTCTTTTTAATGACAACTCCGTCCTTTTCTAGAAGAAGTTAAAGTTAATAGTTTAAGGGTATAAAAGTCGTTCCATATTGGTCAACCAACATTTATATTCATGCTTTTATAATAACTAATCATCGGTACGTGCATTGCATGTGTATGTCGAGCGATGTAGCATACAATTTTATAAAATAATATTAATGTTATTATAATAAATGTTTGAGTAAATAAATATACACAAAAGGATATAATATAAATTTTTCTAAATGTTCCATGTGGATCGTTGTATGGTTACTTATTTGTCTAGGTTAATAATAATTGGTTATTTTTTGAAATTATAATGATGAACAATGAAAGTTTAATTAGATTTATGTATTCTTTTTATTTATCTTAACTTATGAAGTACAACCATGTGCATAGAAAAGGAAAAAAGGAGAAGCGCTTACAAAAATGGAGTACAAGCAAACACTTTTGGGAAGAAGATATTAGAAAGTAACATCAATTTAATCATTTAATGTTGTCTTTTTGTAGTCTTGGTTGGTGGAACTAAATAGAAATATAGGCACATCAGTCATGAGCCGTTTAATCATATGATGCTAAGAATTGAGAAATAAATTTCTCTTCAAACATGATCTTCAATAATTGGAATATTAATAGAGTAGTATTGTATGTAAGTGTTCGTGTTGTATCACTTTGTAGCAACTTCTTGTAACATTTAAAAACATGAATCATTATTCCTCTTATATGTTCGTCTATAAGCATATGTCCATTTGGCTTAACTCCTCTATCTATCATATCACTTAGAAACTACATCAGCTTCAGAGAGCCTACCATTACACATAATTGATTAGAAAACATACATTAGGCTTTTTTTTTTTACCCTCCCTAGGAGCTCCCACCCCTTTTTCCCCCTTGGTGACTCGAACTCGCAACCTTCGGGTTGGAAGTGAGGGGTGCTTACCATCCGAGCAACTCCCTCTCGTCAACATACATTAGGCTTCAATCTATGATGAACTTCTATTTTTTAAGAATCTCAAAACATCTCATTATCCATCAATTAAGATGCTATATGTCTGCATATTAGGGAAGCTGGGTTCTCAAGTAATTCCAATAGTTGAATAAGCATTCCCCATATTGCCTTCCTTGCAATAGCCACTCGATGGTGTTACACAAAACGTATGTAGGAGAAATCCCGTTTTTCATCAACCTCTTCAAAGTCTCTGCAACATTAGTCATCTTCCTTCCTTGCACAAGCCATTCAAAAAACATTATTTATGTACTCATGCATTTGGACCTCTCTCTTAACCACCTCCTTACACAATGTAATGAAAAGTTAACATCATCACGTTGCGAGTGCCCATCAAAAAGTAAAAGATGATTAAACTTATCAAATACAAATTGATAACCCTTTATTTCCTCCATTATACAATTAGCTTCCTCGATTTACAGAGTCCAGAACGTAAGGTGTTAAAGATAACAAGATTTGACTAATTGGCTTCACCCATTCTCTTTCCTCATCATTCCTCTCTATTTAAAATCCTCTTCCAAGTTCCTCATTTGACAATAACCATTCATAGTAACATTATAAGTTACCTTACTCGACCACTCTTCTTTTGAGTATATCATCAAATAGTTTCGTGCTTTCACAACTCTTCTCTATTTACACAACTCACCTATCGTTATACTGTAAATAAATTTATGGAATAGTTGTGATTGCTGGGTTTGTTTGTGGGCGCTATATTTTCTTATAAGTAGATACTTAGAAGAATATTTCAGTCCTTAAACTTTGTAGTATGATAAGCATTTACTAACTATTGGGGCACAAATTAATAGAGTCCACCGTACTTTGTCAAGATACTTGACAAGAACAAGAGGAAGCATAGAATCACGTATGTCAAAGTAAAAGTTATTGAATTTTGTATGGTGAACTCAATGAAGTTGGCCCAAATTTGTGGTAGATTAGATGAATCCTAAGTCGGCATCGTCCCTAAAATAACAACCAAAAACCCTCTTGTTCCCAAACATGGACAGTCATCATTTCAGAATGCAATAGAGTATTAAGAACCAATAACAAAAATGAAAATAAAAGGAACAGGACATAGAAACGTGTCTTGAGAATTTTACTTCAATTGTTTTTCGAACAGAAGGGGAAAAATGCTAGCAATACTATAAGGAAGATGGGAAATCTATCCCGTTTGAGATGCCAAAAAAAGTATTTACGTGCAGGGAACTTTTTGAAAGGAGCACATCTCTTCATATTGATAAGAACTTCTCCGAAATGGCACATCTGCTTCTATAAGCCTGAATTTAGTTCGACAGTTTTTTTAAAGTAGGATAATTAGTTTTTTTAAAGAAGAGAATTTAATTAATTTAACTTTTTATATAGTTAGATTTTTAAAAAGGATATTCTTGTAATTTAACTTTTAAGTTGGGTTTCCTGCTTTTAATATAGTAGAGAACTATAGATAGATATAGATAACTTGAGGCAATGAGGGCCTCTTTTTCTGTCCTATGAATTCTTTATTTCTCTTTAAATAGATTACTACTCCAGTTCTAGTTTATGTGACCCTATTTTCTTTTTAGTCTGTTAAGAAGAGGATGATCTCTTTCTAAATTTGGAAACAACGTAATTTGAACTTCCCATTTTAGCCTTAATGATAAGTTTTTTTTTATAGCCACAATTGTTATGGCATGGTTAGGACCATGAGTTCAAATCTTATATCTAACAAATATTATGGCATGTTTAAAACAAGTTTCAATAATTTTTCTTTTTTCCCCTTTTAACACCGTGCACATTTTAACTTGTCACATAAAATGAAATGGAGGGAGTACTTTATTTCCAATTAAGAAATGTATTTGTATGGAAGGCATATTCTGGAAAATGGCGTGCCAGCAGCTTCACTGGTTATATTATTTGATAAATTTATGCCTGTTCCACTTGCACCTTAATGTGTTCTCCGTATATTTTTATTAGTGCTCTCCTACTCTAAACTCTTCTCATACTGGAAAGTATGGCACTTGGTATGCTCGTGAATACTTTCTAAATAATTATTGAGTTCACTTTAAAGTGTATCCAAAAAGATAGAGATAAAAATAATAACCATAGGATTGTTGAAGTTTTTACTCGGACTCTTCCAAAATGTCAACGGGTGCGTGTTGGATTCTCTAAAAGTAGTGTATTTTTGGAGAATCCAACATGGTGCGGCATCGAAAGTAAAGAGTCTGTGCAACTTAGCCGTTTGGAAATGGGAGCAACTGTTATGTAAGCCTCAAGGATATGTGAATATAGTTAAACTAGAGTTTAAGGCCTTAATATCAGCAGAGATGAATGGTAATGCCTCTTAACACTTCCGTAGTTTTTTATGAGTGTGTACATGACACTCCTACCTGAATACTGATTTGCTGAGTTTTCTTTATTCTAAATGCCTCGGGGTGAGAGAACAAAGTGTAAAACTTCTGTGGGCAGTTAGAGCTTGCATAGCCCAGTCACATCTTGGAACTTATTCAATCCTGTCTCAAAATTTAGTATTTCATCTTTCCCTTGGAAGTCAGAACTTCTAATAACAGGTTTGACTTTTCCTTTCTTCATTTAAGATTCGGGAATCAGCTGGCATTTCTCTTTATACACACTTCTAGAGTTTGTGTACCTGAAAAGATTTGCTTTCCTAGCCCTCAGTGGCTGAGACCACAATAAAAGCCACTAGTGATGTGATAAATAGATGAGAAGCTGGGTAAGTTAGCACTCAAAACTAGTGCAAACAGACTCTGTCCCTGCTATTTCACCTCCTATTCCAGGAAAGACATTTTGGGTATGTCATTTTTGTGTTTAGTGTTATTCATTGGTCATGTTGCTTATTTATGGTACTCCATTGTTCTATTTTATGCAGCACTATATTCTTATAAGTCAATCCCAAAAAAGAATGACAGATTTTCATATTTGGAAAGAGTTCAACTTTAGACATCCCATTTTATCCTTAATGGCATGTTTAAACCATAAGTTCTAAAAGTTTATTTCTTTCTTAAACTCCGTGCATAGTTAAACAACGTCATATTATCTAAAATGGAGAGAGTAAAATGTTGCAGAGTAATGAACATGTCTGATGTTATTTTCTGTTTGAAGAACATTAAAAAGAAGTTTAAGGCCCCCCAGGTTATTTCAGTACTTTTTAATCTCATCTAAGGAGGATCCAGGACTATGAAAAGGCATCTTTGAAGTAACTTTATATTTTTCAGGTTGCAGAACGAGCCTTATTTTTATGGAATAATGAGCACGTTGTGAGTCTGATTGCCCAGAATCGGAATGTTATTTTACCAATAATTTTTGAGGCTCTGGAAAAAAATATAAGGAGTCATTGGAATCAGGCTGTCCATGGGCTGACTGTAAATGTCCGCAAAATGTTCCTAGAAATGGACGCTGATTTGTTTGAAGATTGTCAGAAACAATATGCCAAGAAAGCAGCTAGGGCCACTGACCTTGAAAAGCAGCGAGAGTTAAGATGGCAGAGATTAGAAGCTGCTGCTGGACAAGGAGGGTAAAGTACACGTTGATCGTTATTCCTGATCTGTTAAAATGCAGGATTAGACACACCAATTCAAACTGGATGCATGCATCAACCATGTTCTTCTGTTATAGTGGTATTCATTTTTCTCCTTTTTTTGGTCTTTTGTTTTCAATATGCCGGATCGTTGAAGATGATGACAGGCATTGCAGCAGGGTGTAATTCAAGTATGTATTTTGATAATCACTAGTCGTGTGCTGCGCTCAAGAATGGTTTGTGGAAGTATGATGTTGTAATTTGTTCTATAATTTTCGTTAGGAGAAACTTTTATTCTTGCAATGAACTCTCCGGAGCAAGAAA
Source organism: Solanum acaule (assembly GCA_036250505.1). Lineage (NCBI taxonomy): Eukaryota > Viridiplantae > Streptophyta > Magnoliopsida > Solanales > Solanaceae > Solanum > Solanum acaule. Next base: position 5,476 of record JAJOOR010016756.1, read on the forward strand.
TTACGTTATTTATACAGTTAATTTACACTAATCAGGAGTTGCAGGGCGAAAGCCGAAGAATAGAGGACTTCTCCAGGCTTTTTATTCTGGGCATTTTTCTTTTGTTCCTTCTCTTGAAAGAAGTATTTTGGTTTTTGTTTCTCTTTTATGTTGTATAGCTTGTATGGTTAAGTTGAAATTCGAAAGTCCGATTCTCTTGGCAGTTCTTGAAAGTGTTATATAAGAGAACCTCCTTTATGATCTTCAGAGGATGTAGTATATATCGTTGACAAGGGTCTATTGGAAACAAATCTCTAACTGCATAAGGGAGGGGTGAGATTTGTGTAACTACTCTTTTTAGACCGAACTTGTGGGATTACACTGGGTATATTGTTGTTAAATATTGTTGATGCAGTACACATGGGTATCCTAGCCCTCATACATGGTCGTATGATGTTGCAAAACTTGTGTTTTTGTTGACTTATATCTTGGCCTGGTTTGCGCCCCCCGTTGTACCAACATCATTCTTTTTGTGCCGGAAGTTTTACATTGGGGTGAAATGCTCTCTAATTGAGGCGACTTCATACATAGGGTGCAAATTTGAGACCTCTGATTAAGGTTGAGAAAAATTATTTACCATTCCATGAATTGATGATCGCTTGAATGGGAACTTATGGTCTATTCTTTGATTAAATTTTCAGCTCTAATAACATTGATTTATGTAGTCTTTGATGCATGTCGACCTATTTTGTTCTAAATAATGCGAAAATATGACTTAAAAAATGTGGGGAGTATACATAATGCTTCTCAAATTCATTACAGAGATTCTCATAACATTTTTTTAGAAAAATAAAGTTAGGTGTTCCAAAGTACCAGATTCATAGGTTAATACTCACGAATATCTAAGAAAGGTGCGTAATTCTTAAATGTCGGCTCGTAATACGAAAATATACCTTAAAAATTGGCGGGATTATACGTAATGCTTCTCCAATTCATTATGGAGGTCCTCATAAAGTTTTTTCAGAAAAAACTTTTGGGTGCTCCACAACGCTAGACACGAAAAACCAAGAAAGTCACGTAATTTCTAAAAGTTGGCTTGTAAATGTGAAAATATGCCTTAAAAAATGGTGAGACGATATGTAATGCTTCCCCAACTCATTACAAAGGTTCTTATAAAGTTTTTTTCCGATTTTTTTTAGGTGCTCCAAGGCTCCAGATCCATGGGCTAATACACACGAAAAACCAAGAAAGTCGCGTAATTCCTAAAAGTTGGCTTGTAAATGCGAAAATATGAGTTAAAAAATGGTGGGACTATGCACAATGGTTTCCCAACTCATTATGGAGGTCCTTATACAGTTTTTTTCAGAATTTTTTTGGGTACTCTAAGGCACCAAATCCATGGGCTAATACATACGAAAAACTGAGAAAGTCGCTTAATTCCTAAAGTTGGCTCATAAATGCGAAAATATGCCTAAAAATGGTTGGACTATACGTAATGTTACCCCAACTCATTACGGAGTTCCTCTTAAAGGTTTTTCAAACAAAATAATTGTGTGCTCCAAGGCATCAATTCCATGGGCTAATACACACGAAAACCAAGAAAGTCGCGTAATACCTAAAAGTTGGCTTGTAAATACAAAAATATGCCTTAATAATGGTGAAGCTATATGTAATGTTTCACCAACTCATTACAGATGTCCTCATAAAAAAAATTAGGAAAAAAATATGGGTGCTCCAAGGTGTCAAATCCATGAGCTAATACATACGAAAAACCAAGAAAGTTGCGAAATTCCTAAATGTTTGCTCTTAATGCAAAAATATGCCTTACAATGGTAGAATTATAAGTAATGTTTCCTCAACTCATTGAAATGGCCCTCATAAAGTTTTTTTAGTAAAAATTTTTGGGTGATCCAAAGCGTCAAATCCATGGGTTAATACACACAAAAAATACGTAATTCTTAAAAAGTGGCTCGTAAATGCAAAAATATATCTTAAAATGGTGGGACTATACATAATGTTTCCCCAACCACTGGGTGCACACATAACCAAAATCCAAGAACTATAACACACGAAAACTGAAAAAATCCTTATTTCTCATTTCGGGATTCATTTGAACTTGAAAATGTTGACGTGAGCCCCTCCGAATCAACGCACGCCATTAAATAGATTGTAAAAGACGTCCACAAAAAACTTCGGCCAAAAAACACACGAAAAAGTTGGGGATAGATTCATGGGCTAATACATACGAAAAACCAAGAAAGTGGCATAATTTCTAAAAGTTGACTCGTAAATGCGAAAATATGCCTTAAAATGGTGGGACTATATGTAATGATTCCCCAACTCATTATGGAAGTCCTCATAATGTTTTTTAAGATTATTTATTTTAGTGCTCCAAGGTGCCAAATACATGGGCTAATACATATGAAAAACCAAGAAAGTCGCGTAATTCCTAAAAATTTGATCGTAAATGCTAAAACATGCCTTAAAAATGGTGGGACTACACGTAGTGCTTTCCCAACTCACTATGGAGGTCCTTATATGATTTTTTTAGAAAAAAAATCTAGATGCACCAAGGCGCCAGATCCATGGATTAATACACACAAAAAAGCAAAAAGGTCGCGTAATTCCTAAAAGTTGGCTCGTATACGTGAAAAGTTTCCTTAAAAATGGTGGAACTATACGTAATGTTTTCCCAACTCATTACGGAGATCCTCATAAAGTTTTTTCATAATTTTTTTTTTGTGCTCTGAGGCGCCAGATCCATGGACTAATACACACGAAAAAAACCAAAAAGTTGTTTCCTAAAAGTTAGCTCGTAAATGCGAAATTTTTTCTTAAAAATGATGGGACTATATGTAATGCTTTCCCAACTCATTATGAAGGTCCTCATAAAGTTTTTTCAGAATATATTTGGGTGCTCCAAGGCGCCAAATTCATAGGCTAATACACACAAAAAATCAAGAAAGTCACGTAATTTCCAAAAGTTGGTTCATAAATGGAAAAATATGTCTTAAAAATGGTGGGACTATACGTACTACTTCCCCAACTCATTACGGAGGTCGTTATAAAATTTTTCAGAAATTGTTTTTGGGTGCTCTAAGGCGCCAGATCCATAAGTTAATACACACGAAAAACTAAAAAAGTCACGTAATTTCTAAAAGTTGGCTCTAATATGCAAAAAAAAAACTCCTTAAAATAGTGGGACCATATGAAATGCTTCCCCATCTCATTATAAAGGTCCTCATAAAGTTTTTTTGGAATTTCTTTTTGGGTGTTCCTAGGCGCCAGATCCATAGACTAATACACACGAAAAATAAAAGGTCACGTAATTTCTAAAAGTTTGCTCGTAAATGTAAAAATATGCCTTAAAAATTGTGGGACTATACGTAATACTTCCCCAATTCATTACGGATGTCCTCATAAAATTTTTTTTTAAAAAAACTAGGTTGCTCCAAGGCGTCAGATCCATGGGGTAATACACACAAAGAATCAGAAAGTTGTGTAATTTCTAAAGTTGGCTCGTAAATGCGATGATATGCCTTAAAAATGGTGGGACTATACGCAATACTTCCCCAACTCATTACAAAGGTCCTCGTAAAGTTTTTTCTCAAAAAAAAATTAGGTGCTCCAAGGCATTAGATCCATGGGCTAATACACACGAAAACTAAGAAAGTCGAGTAATTCCAAAAAGTTGGTTGGTAAATGTTGTTTTCCCAACTCATTATGGAGGTTCTTATATGATTTTTTTAGAAAAAAAAATTAGGTGCACCAAGGTGCCAGATCCATGGATTAATACACACACAAAAGCAAAAAGGTCGCATAATTCCTAAAAGTTGGCTCGTACACGTGAAAAGTTTCCTTAAAAATGGTGGAACTATACGTAATGTTTTCCTAACTCATTACGGAGATCCTTACAAAGTTTTTTCAGAATTTTTTTTTGGTGCTCTGAGGCGCTAGATCCATGGACTAATACACACGAAAAAAAAACCAAAAAGTTGTTGGCTCATAAATGCAAAAAAAATTCTTAAAAATGGTGGGACTATATGTAATGCTTCCCCAACTCATTAGGAAGGTTCTCATAAAGTTTTTTCAGAATATATTTGGGTGCTCCAAGGCGCCAAATTCATAGGCTAATACACACAAAAAATTAAGAAAGTCACGTAATTTCCAAAAGTTGGCTCATAAATGGAAAAATATGTCTTAAAAATGGTGGGACTATACATACTAATTCCCCAACTCATTACGGAGGTAGTTATAAAAAATTTCAGAAATTGTTTTTGGGTGCTCTAAGGCGCCAGATCCATGAGTTAATACACACAAAAAACTAAAAAAGTCGCGTAATTCCTAAAAGTTGGCCCTAATATGCAAAAAAAAAAAACTCCTTAAAATAGCGGGACCATATGAAATGCTTCCCCATCTCATTATAGAGGTCCTCATAAAGTTTTTTTGGAATTTCTTTTTGGGTGCTCCTAGGCGCCAGATCCATGGGCTAATACACACGAAAAATAAAAGGTCACGTAATTCCTAAAAGTTTGCTCGTAAATGTAAAAATATGCCTTAAAAATCGTGGGACTAAACGTAATACTTCCCCAATTCATTATGAATGTCCTCATAAAAAATTTTTAAAAAAAACCTAGGTTGCTCCAATGCGTCAGATCCATGGGCTAATACACACAAAGAATCAAGAAAGTTGTGTAATTTCTAAAGTTGGCTCGTAAATGCGATGATATGCCTTAAAAATGGTGGGACTATACGCAATACTTTCCCAACTCATTACAAAGGTCCTCGTAAAGTTTTTTCTCAAAAAAAAATGAGGTGCTCCAAGGCATTAGATCCATGGGCTAATACACACGAAAACTAAGAAAGTCGAGTAATTCCAAAAAGTTGGTTGGTAAATGTGAAAATATGCCTTAAAATGGTGGAACTATACGTAATGTTTCCCCAACTCATTACGGGCGTCCTCATAAAGTTTTTTCAGAAATTTTTTTTGGTTGCTCCAATGCGCCAAATCCATGGGCTAGCTAATACACATGAAAAAGCCAAGAAAGTCGTGTAATTTCTAAATGTTGGCTCATAAATCGAAAATATGTTTTTATAATGGTGGTACTATACGTAATGCTTCTCCAACTCATTACGAAGGTCCTCATAAATTTTTCGTAGAAAAAAAATTGGGTGTTCCAAGGCGCCACATCTATAGGTAAATACACATGAAAAATCAAGAAAGTCACGTAATTTCTAAAAGTTGGATCGTAAATGCGAAAATTTGCCTTAAAATGACGAGAATATACGTAATGCTACCCCATCTCATTACGGATGTTCTCATAACGTTTTTTCAGAAAAAAAAAGTTTGGGTGCTCCAAGGCGCCAAATCCATGGGCTAATATACACGAAAAACAAAGAAAGTCGCGTAATTTCTAAACATTGGCTCATAAATGCGAAAATATTCTTTAATAATGGTGGAACTATATGTAATGCTTATCCAACTCATTACGGAGGTCCTCATAAAGTTTTCTTAGAAAAAAAATTGGGTGCTCCAAAGCACCCGATCAATGGGTCAATACACATGAAAAATCAAGAAAATCGCGCAATTTCTAAAATGTGGATCATAAATGAGAAAATTTGCCTTTAAAATGGTAGGACTATACGTAATGTTTCCCCAACTTATTACAAAGGTCCTCATAAAAAAATTTCAGAATTTTTTTTTGGGTGCTCCAAAGAAAGTCTTGAAAAATCGTGGGATTATATGTAATGCTTCCCAACTTATTACAAAGGTCCTCATAAAGTTTTTTCGGAATTATTTTTGGGTCCTCCAAGGCGCCAGATCCATGGGTTAGACACACGAAAATCAAGAAAGTCGCGTAATTGATAAAAGTTTTCTCATAAATACAAAAATATGCCTTAAAAAATCATGGGACTATATGCAATGTTTCCCCAACTCATTACGAAGGTCCTTATAAAACTTTTTCAGAAAATGTTTTTGGGTTCTCTAAGGTTCCAGATCCATGGGCTAATATCCTAATACACACAAAAATTTAAGAAAGTCGCATAATTTCTAAAAGTTGGCTTGTAAATGTGAAAATATGCCTTAAATGATGGGACTATACGTAATGTTTCCCCAACTCATTACATCCTCATAATATGTCCGAGTATGGAATACGTTGTTAGGAGGTAATACACGTGTACTTAATGTAAGAAACCTAGTTCTATTATTTGTTTGTCCAACCTATGTATCTCAAATCTATGGAATTAGTAGCCACAAAAAAGCCAGTAATCAATCCAAGTATGTAGTATATTATTATGAGGAGTAATACTTGTGTAGTAATGTAAGAAATCAAATTCTATTATTAGGCCGTTAAACCTATATATGTCTCATTTAGAGACTTAGTAGAATCCCACAGTTGTCACTACACAAACATACTAAGAATTATCACGTTTACCTTACTGTTATTGATGATTCGATTGTCTTGGACCATGAAGACTCCAATCGTGATCCCGATTTTCATTCCAATCACAATGATAAACCTAGTAGTACACTGCCTTATTGGGTGTACGTACTTTAGTGAATGGAACACACCCACACCCCCAAATCAAGTAAGAAAAAAGCAATTTTTTCTACGACTAAGTCACTCTTAACTCTATTTATTATTATAGTGAATCAACGTATCATAATGTCAATTTGAGAGTGTAATTTAAACAAGTATTCACTTAGAATAAGAAGAATCAAGCAAAACAACCAAAATAATAGTGCTAAGTTTCAATTTGTTCATGTGTCAACTTTGCAAATTGGTAAATCTTAAGAATTTGAGAAGCCCCCACATAATAAAATTTTAATTGAGGAAAGATTTGGGCAGATATATCTTTTGGATTTTTGTTATGCACCACAAAGCATTATGTAATGCTTATCCTTACTTTTTTTCCCTATTTGTGACCTCATGCATATTCAAAGTTCAAGTTTGACATTATTATAATGAAACCAAGACAAACTTTTATGGTATTAAGGAATTGTATAAAAGACAATACAACCTCTGGATACTATACCAAAACTAGTGATGCAAAAAGAGCAGAACTTGATGCAAATTCAGAATTTGAAGTTTAAGGGCGTCTATTATACCTAAAGTAAAATACTATAATATTTATCAGGTTTATAATTAAATAGTTGGAGATACAAATGGATTTATTGATATATACAATGTCATGGGTACAAATACAATATACTCAGTGTAATCCCACAAGCAGGGTTTCAAGAGAATCAGATGTATGCAAGTTTGTAAGGTATAAAGAATATTTTCGATAGGTCCTCGACTAGGTATAATATTAAATGAAAACTGAAAAATCCTTTTTGATGATCTAATATATCTAAAGCCAATGGTGGTGTTTCCACAAACTAGCTAGTGTACATTATCCACCTACTTTTGCTATGTAATTAATTTCTCTATATGTAATTTTGCTATTTTTATGTACTACTATATAAAGAGTGTCACTTTCTCAAATTGCTGCAACCATAGAACAAATATACATAATATATACATGGCTTTCAAATTGCAACTTGTAACTATGCAAGAAGAGAAATTACGAAAAGGGCCTTGGCTCAACGAGGAAGACGAGAGACTAGCATATGTTATCGCCATTTTAGGTGAACGTCGTTGGGATGCCTTAGCAAAAGCTTCAGGTAATAGTTAATATTTCAATTGATAGAATGTATAAAAAAAAAACAATCTAAGCATATTTCATATCGATAATATAAGTTTGTGACATATTAGGTGCATAAAGAAGTCATCAAGCCCCTTAGACCTTAGTGACACATTTTAATTAGGGAAAATTGTGCATTATAGCAAACTATTAATTCAAAATAAATGTTATAGCTACAGTTTCATTTAATTCCAATTCGCAGCAAACTTCTTGTCATTTGCCTCTCTCCATCTCTCTAAAATATTACTCGTCACTCTCCTCTTTTTCAATCATCTCTCCCTCGCCTCTCTCACTTTGTATAAAGCGAGAGAGGATGTATATATAAATATAAATACATATCTCTCTGTCCTATTCACTTATAATTATGCAAATATAAATCTTCTCCTGACCAGTTCTCTCTCTCTCTTATTTTATACAAACACAAATTATACAAAATACAATGTATAATTTGTGTTTGTATAAAGCGCGAGAGAGAGAGGTTTGATATACAAATACAAATGTTTTAACTCGATTCGATTGTATACGAATTCAAATTTTATGTAGATATACAAACACAATCATCGATGCATATACATAGTAGTTACATATATACAATTATCTAACCGATCTACGTATACAATTCACCTCTCTCCACTCTCTTCCCTCTCTCGCTCGTCTCTCTCCTCTCTCTCCCAATCTCACTCGTGACTCTAGCCTAACATAGAGAACATATACATATACAAACACAATTTTCATAGACACAAACGAATTAGTACTCGATTTATATAAATCGCCGCGATTTATACAAATCAGATGTTCCATAACAAACATAATTTAGCTATGGAGTGCAAATAACAAAATTATAGCTATAAAGCGCTAATATGATTTTTCTATCTTTGTTATTCCTAAAATTTATTTTTTTAATTAAAGTCATCATGCAGGCCTAGCTAGGCCCAAAGGGACATTAATATCAATAGTAGGTTGGATTGTTGCATATATAGCATAAAATTCTTTTATTCAGGATCTTTACACAAATAATATATTGAATTAACTGTTTTCTAGCTGATATGCAATTTATTTAACGATGTTCGGAATTTGATTCCATGCAGGGCTAAGGAGGAGTGGAAAGAGTTGCAGATTAAGATGGATGAACTACCTTAGACCTAACTTAAAACATGGCCATATCACTCAAGATGAAGAACATTTAATTATTAAACTTCAGAAACAATTGGGAAACAAGTAATTAATTTATTAATCTCCTTAGTTAATTTTTTATGTTTTCAAAAAGAAGTTCTCTATTTCACTTTTCTAATTGAATTTAGTTTTCTAACTTAATTTAATAGGTGGTCAAAGATTGCTAAACAATTGCCAGGAAGAACTGATAATGAAATAAAGAATTATTGGAGAAGTCATTTGAGAAAGAAAGCACTTATTTTTCAACAAGGTCCAATTTAATATTCTCCTTAATTTCTCACATTATTCACTTCTTTGTGTTATCTATAAGTCAGGAGTTTGAATCGTGAAATTAATTATTGATATTCGTTTTAAGCTATATCGTCTACATTAAATCCTCTTATGAAGTCTTTATTCGGGCCTTGCACAAACACGTGGTACTTTGTGCACTGGATTTTATTTTTTTTTTAAAAAAAATCACAAAATATAATTGCATGTATTGTACTTTACCATTAAGGGAAGTTCGGTGCACAAAAACTTTCACTATGAGCGGAGTTTGAGGAAGAGGCGGAACATAAGGGTCTATTATATGGAGCTTACCTTACGTTTATGCAAGAGGTTGTTTTCATGGGTTTAAACCTATGACCTTCTTAATTACATGACAACAACTATATCAGTCATGCTCTAATGCTCCCCATCCATTTATTATAAATTATCAAATCAATAATTATTAAACGAAGTTACCAATGATTACCTTTTAAATGATCTGATTATCTAATCATTTTATTTTGTGTTACAGAATGTTTTGGAAGCAATATTACAAGTAGTAATTCAGAACCAAAATCATCATTTGGAAAAGTTGATGATGAATCCTCAAGATTGTTGGATTGGATGATACCAAGTTGGTCATATGAACAAAATCAAATGGAACATCACATGTACTTTTGTACAATATTAAACCTATGTTCTTGTAATGCTTCTTATCAAGATGAAAATATTAGTAGCACATGGGATGATATTTCATCATCTTCTATTTGGGAATAACAATTAAATTAAGAAATTAAAAGGAGTTTGAATTGTATAGACAAGTGTGAATTAATGTAATTTCTTCATTTTGAAGGGAAAAAAAAAAGAACTTGAGGGACAAAAGATGCCAATATATTTGAGTCAATCTAGTTATTTATTAAATTTAACTTTAATTTTCTTGAATTTATTTGATAGACTTTATTCGACGTAAAATTTGTTATGTTCGTGAAAAATCTCTAGTGATCAATACTCAATTACTCATCATATTTGTTACTAATATTATTTATTTGAATATTTCGAAGTCATGAATCTTGAATTTATTAATTTGATCACTTTTCACGTGTATTAATACATTATTATTAGTATATTTTACATAAATTCAGCTAATTACATTTTATCTCTATTTTTTTTGTTCAAATTACAAAAATCCCTTAAAATCCCATAATAATGTTTCCTTATTAGTATTATTAATATTATTATAAAACCTTAAACTCATATTTCTAGGGAGGGGGATGAAATCCCATCCTAATAGGTTCGAATAAATTAAATAAATCCTCCAATATATAAACAAAATTAAACACTAGCTTATAATATGCACGTTTTATTTCTTTCGAAAAAATTGGAGATAATTTTTATATAATATCCCTTCATATCCATAGGTCATCAAGTAGGTTAAAGTATACAATCACCACCAATTGAAAAATAATGTCATCCCAAAGATAAGTACTCAAAATATACATGATTTTTTTTTAAAATAAAAAATGGGATGATAATAATATCATTTTAATTAAACTTCATTTAACCCATTGGATAATGATTTAAAATCAAATCCCTCCTATTAAAAGAAGTGGATAATCTTCTTTCTTCATCCATCTCAGTATGTTTAGTAAGCAAGTTAGACAATTTGGATATAAAGTGGAAAAAACAACTTGATCATTCATTTGTCATTAACAAGTTATTAATTATTTCTTAAAAAGTAATAAATAAGTTGGTTGGATGTTGGAGTGTGACAAACAAAATAATTAGAAAAGAATATCATCTATTTAGTTCAATTTGTCTCCTAGTAAATTAATAAACACTTTTTAAATTCTTATGAACAATTCATATTTTTTTCATATTACTGTCGATGCAATTATGAAAAAATAAAATAAACTTTTATTTTTCGTTAACTCAAGACACTTGATCTCATAAAATTCTTATATTTCATAGAAGTAAATTCTTATTCTTATGAAGCAAATAACATTATCTATTAATGTATCTCCTCCTAGACTTACGCTGATTCTGAATAATTTATCACTAAGTTGTTTTCAAGAACCAGCAAAAGAGAAAAAAACATCAAAAAAAAATTGGACTATAATATAATAAGTTGTAAATCTTCACTTTATATTTAGGAACCATCTGATTACTTCTTAGTTGACATATAAAACATGTAAAATTCTATATTTTAGTTCAAAGCAATCAGTATACATATATATATAATTATATATACATCGAAGATTATGGTAAGATAGTAACTACATTTATATCCTTAATTAAAGGTCTAGAATTTATAAGATTCGAAACTTGAGAATGAAAACACTTTTAATAATTGAATTTAAATTAGTGAATATATAAAATATCACCTACAATATATACTTCTCGATCTTTAATTAGATAACTCAGATAAAGTTAAAACTTAGTAAGAGTTCTGCAAATTAAATAATGATGACCCATTATTACTTAGTCCGTCTTGACTCAATCCATATAATATTTGTGCATATTATTTTAACCCGTTCATTTCACACTGACTAATGATCATTTAAGGATAATATAATCTTGTAAACTTTTCTTGATTAAAGAGTTTAGGGCGACAATTGTGCCACCACAGATAAATTAAGTACTTCAAAACACATTAACAACGATTTCTAAATAGTTGCAAAAAAAGGACAATTTGTTTTCCTCCTTTTTTAAATGTCTTAATTTTTTTTTAAGACTACAATAAGGCTAACAATGTCATTAGAAAATTAAATAACAAGGAGAAATTAGAGTAAATTGTAGAGCTTCTAGACTCTTCATCACCACCATAATCGTCGTCGGAGTCGCCGGAAATCGCAACGAGATCTTCTCCTCCACCGTCATCTCCGGCGGATTCGGTGTCATTGTTGGTGGCAGCAGTCCATTTTCCACTGTTGCTACCCCTGCTCATTTTCATAAATTTTTTCCATTTTATTAAACTCAAAATAAGAACTATAGTCATAAAAAACATTAATTCCATTTACTATTTTTATTGACTGATCCGACTAATTTAGATTTGGATCGCACTGATTTACTAAAAGTTCATATAAGGAGATTTAAATAATTATTAGAATGTCCTATTTAGAATTTGAACATGTGATCGATGAACCGCCTTAGTTACATAGCTAAAAAAAATCTTATATCAAGGAAATTATTTGGTTTAATAGAATCAAAAACAAATAAATTAACATGATCTATTTGTACAACAATTTTTTTTTATATATATAAAAGGGACTCAATAAAACCCTATTTCATCTTATTTTTATTTGTTATAGCAGATAATTTCATCTTATTCATAATTACAGGAAGCTTATGCATAAATATCTTTTAAATATTTTAATAATATAAAAAAATTATTTTACTAACTATATATATAACTAAAACATTTTTTTATTGTAACTAGTGGGGAGCATGTTCCATTTGGATTCTTGAAAATTCAAATTGATGAGACACATTTTCTTAGACATAATTCTTGTGTCACTAAGAAAATAAAAGTACCCTAAATTATTAGAAACATTAGTACTAATAATTATTTGTCACAAAAGTCTTAGAGGGAACTATTAAGGTGTTGATTACTCTAATTAGGATTAATATAAAGAACCAAAAGTGTGATAGAAAAAGTAAAAAAGTTAAGTTTAGGGGGGAAAGTGAAAAAGAAGAAAAGTAAAAGGAGTTTACCTGTGAATAAGAACACCAGCATTTAAAGTAATTTGGTCAATAAAATCAGCAGATTTGGGCTCCACACTACAAGCTTTTTCATATTTAACTTCAACTTCTTCACCAGAGGCCACAAAGTATGCTCCATTTGCCATTACATCCCCTTCACTTCTCCAATTCCAATTTCTCCATTTTCCATCATCTGTGTCCACTCTTTTTGTCACCTATAATCGATTTGTGATCGAATCAGAAATTTTATTAAAACACATCGAAATATAAAAAGTAATATGGATGTTAGTTGACACCTCTTAGCATAAGGTGACTGATCCACCAATGCCTGTCGTCAGTCAGAGATGGAGTCAAGAGAATTAGTTTATGGATTATGAATCATAGTTTTATTTTATTTATCGAGTTCTATATATTATTATTTGTAGATATTAAATATATTTTATGATGTAAATACATGATTTGAGATAAAATTATTAAGTTCGGTTGAATACATAATTTTGGATTGTGGCTCCACCCTTGCATGTAGTGTCCCCACACACATCACATCTAACATTAATAGGCATCCAATGCAATTTTTTGATTAAATTATATGAATCCTTCATTATCATGTTTTTCGTATTTGAATTTCATTTTTAAGTTTAGGTTGTTTGACCTCTTTAAAAATAATGTCGAACATATGTAAAATTCTTCAAAATTACATAATATTTTTAAAAAAATTTGACACATACTTATCTACATTTTGAAAAATTAATCTCAAGCTAATAATATATAAAATAAGACTAAAAACAAAATGTATTAGTTGTTTTCTCTATATTTTCTATTGGCATAAAAATATTAGACATGACTAAAAAGAATGGAAAGCATGGGACCTAAAGTAGAAAAGATGAAACAAAAGTAAGTAGAAATTTTTAAATAATGTAAGCTCATAACTTTAATCCAAATACACCCAAACTTAAAATTCTTTTCCAAATTAGTACTCTTCTTCAATTAAAGACATGTTAATCTTATTTTATTGCATGAAAAAATAGAAAGAAAAAAGAAGACAAGCATAATGTTATATATCAAATAATTAAGTTCAACCAACTGTTTATGTATAATATATGTATAATGAGTATATATCGACTAGAAAAAATAAACAGTGACCAAAAAAAGTGTACCTCTTTAGCAAAAGGGTCAAAGGGTGCAATATATCTATTTCCTTGGCTGTTGATTGTAGGATTTCCACTTCCACCAATTGCATACATTTCCCATCTTGTAAAATCATTGTTGACAACATGAATATATCCTCTTCTACACCTTGGCATTCTTTGAATTAATTTTTTACCAAAATGATTAAATGATATTGTCACTTGCATACCTGAATCTGGCAAATAATCATCACTATGTCCCAATAACATTACCTCATTATGATGTGAAAAATGATTATTTGATATCGTTATCCCCGTTGACCCCATAACTACATCAATTAATCCATCTTTACAATTGGACAATGAACAATGGTCTATCCATATGTCTCGGGACCCGAAAATCGAGATCCCGTCCCCATCCGACCTCCCTCGGTATCCGAAATGTGTAGGGCTAGAACGTACGTTCGTATCGCCCGATTCGTAACAATGATGTACGTGTATGTTGTGGATTATAACGTTGGAGATATATTGTAACGTTATACACCCCCCTCCCGTTATGTGCACGTTGACCCCGCGTCCGTCTAGGGTTTTGTGCGAGTTGAAAATGAGCTCTTCCGAGAGTTTAATCTCCATATTGGCTGAGAATACTATCCATAACGGTTCCTCTTGGATGACTCCATATCGGAGAGTGCCAGGTGGCGGGTTCACGGGGTCGGGGTCTGAGGATGAGGTGACCACGTAGTAACGACCGCCTTTCCCACCGAGGGCATATTGACCGAACCCGATGGCGCAATCGGCTAGTCTTTGGCGATTTAATTGCCAACTATGGTCACATCGCCAACAATCATCGATAGGGTTGCCCGTTTGACAAGAGGATTGGTTACTACTTGTGTAGGACAACATTTTTCTTCTTGATTGGAAAATTGAGAGTGATGCATTCACTTTCCTGCAATAACTTATTGTTAATTTATAATCGAGAAACAAATAATAATGTACGATTTGAAATTCGTTAAATAATAAGTTCATTCAACATGGGGTGAACTCGTAACATGTGTTGAACACACATGTCGCGCAATCCACTATTATCACTAGACCAAAGCCCTAAGGGAGAAAGGAACTTCAATTATTTACACATTGAAAATATGAAAGATACAAGAGATTACGCTAGTAAAATGTACTTGTTTTTTATTTTATGATATCAGTGTATATAAGTTAAATTCCAACGAAAAGTTTGAGTAGGAATATGGGATTGCACCTTATAAAAAAAATAATAAAAGAAATTTTGTGTGGTCAATGATGTAAATGAACAAATTGTTTCCATCTAGCTTTATATATGTTTGTACAAACAAGGTAAAGAGTTATGGAACATTTAAACAAGTCACGAAACAAAATATGGATTTCTATCTATGGCTGAAAAACAATAATTCCACTAATTAAAGTGATTTGAGGGCTTACATGTAGATATTCATAAAAGGAGAAAGCTATAAAATAAAATAAAAAAGAAAAGAAAAATAAGCAACCAATAAATATTCATATCTACCTACATCTAGAACACTTTAAAAAGTTAATTAAAGCTCATAAAGCCAATAAAAAACAAGAAAATCCCAAACCCTCTCCCTCTTTTTATAAAATAAAATAAAAAAAACAACTTAATTTTTGCAAGAAATCAAACTCTAAACTAATCAAAAGGAATACAAAATTTGCTCATTATTTACAAAATCTCTTGAATGTAGAGGGTAAAATGTTAATTAACACCTCATTCTTGAGGGAAAAAAATAAATGAAAAAGAACAAAATGTGGGATTATTAACCTTTATTTCGTTTTGTTTTTTTCACTAGTGTCTAGTATCTGTATTGAGGCCTCGATTAACTCGGTTTTTTACTGCATACTAAAGGAGTAAAATGTTCCTTATCAAGAAAATTCATACTCAAAACTCATACACGAGACCTCGTATACATCCTACCTAGTGGGGAGTCCCACATTATGGAAAACAGAACATGTAACGAACAGAGGAGCAAGCAGACAACAGAGAAAGACATACACAAGAAAAAATAATTAAAATGTGGTACAATTAACCTATAATTTTATTTTATTTTTTTAAGTTTTCCAGCCGTTGCTCAGTACCCATAGTAAATCCCCGACTAATTCAGATTTACACTACATAAAACTCATAAAAGAATGTGGAATTCTACATTGTGAAAAAACAGAACACAACAACAAGAAGTTAAAGTCATCAAAAATGTATTTTTGTTACCTATTAACTTCAAGAGCAACAGCTTCAGGATCAGGATGCTGACCAGGAAGAGTAGTGACATTCAAGAAAATCCCAAAAGCAAAAGGAAAAAATGAAGTTAAAATCAAGAAAACCACAATGCAGCTTCTTTGAAACATATTTTCTACAATAATTAACTCTATTTTTGGTATTTTTGTTTTTAGGAGGTTTTGGGGTCAGTGAGTTAGCTGCATTGTGGTGAAATTTTTATAAGTGTTTTAGTGAGGAAATAGAGTGTGTATTGTAGACTGTGAAAGAAGATAACAAGTGATGGTATATGTATTTTCTACTTTCTAACATGATTTTATAGTGTCACTGTTTAAGAGAATATCTCACCCTGGATTCACTCATGATTTAATAGAGGAAAAGCAATAGAGTATATTAAATTTTGAGGGTTTTCTTTCTTTTTCGATTAACGGTAAAGTTATTTTCATATGTGATATGCAGGGGCGGACCCACATGTGTTCCAGGGGTTCACCCGAACCCCCTCGGTAAAAAATTACACTGTATATATAAGATTAATTTTCTGTATTTATGTGAATATATATATTTTGAACCCCCTCAATGACAAGGGAAACAAGATAGCCCAGCAGCAAGTTCCTTCAAAACTAAGCATGACGTCCAGGGTTCGAATCCCCTGGCTAGCGTTTACTTTTTTAGTTTCAGTTTTTTTTTTTTTAAAGTTACAGTTCCGTATTTTACGTTTTTTTTTATTTATAAAACATGCTAAAAGTGTGGTTTTAAATCCAAAAGAATTCAAGGGTCCCATTCCTTGAAAAAAAAAATTGTTGGCTTATTTACACGTTTATACTTTTATTTTTCGAACCCCCTGAATGAAAATCCTGGGTCCGCCACTGGTGATATGTGTATAAGTTACTATTTTGAGAGTTCGGAACCTAAATAAGCCACAAAAAGATAAAAGTGACCAAAATAAGCCACTATTCTAGTAAGTAACTAAAATAGGCTTAGAGCCCGTTTGAATTGACTTAAAAAAAGTAACTTTTTAAAGTGTTGGAACTTATTTTTAAAATAAGTAGTTATGTGTTTAGATAAAAGTGTTGCAGTTGAAAAAAAAGTTGTTGATGTGTTTGGCAAATAAGTGCTAGTAAAAACTTTTTTTTTATCAAAATGTCTGAAATACCCTTAGAGCTGTTAACATGATAAAAAGTTGATTAATTTAAGGTTTTTATACTTAAAAAAAATTAAAACAAAATTAATTTATATTTTACATCCATAAGTAATAATATTTTCCTATCATTCACATGTTTCTTTATCATCACAAATTATTTATAAGAGGAATATAAATTTATTATTTAAGTTAATTTTATATGTGCAACTTATTGTAGATTTTAAAAATATATAATTTGAATAAATCAAAGGAAAGATTTTAGATTTATTTTAGTTACATTCATAAGTAATAATAATTGTCTATCATTCACACATTTCTTTATCATCACAAATTATTTATAAGAGGAATATAAATTTATTATTTAAGTAATTTTATATGTGCAACTTATTTTATATAACAACAACAACAACAATATGTTAGGGTTAATTCAATATGGGCAATTTGGGAATTGTATAAAAGAATAAGGGCAAAAAGGTAATATACTTGGTCAACATAAAAGGGCTTTTAATTTATTTTAAAAAAAAAATACACCCCTCACCTAGCTTTTAGCTTTTGGCTTAAAATAAGTCATTTTTGACTTAAAATAAGTTACTTTGATAATTGTCAAACACTCTAATAAGTCAAAAACTGACTTTTAAGCCAGTTTGACCAGCTTAAAAGCCCATCCAAACAGGCTCTTAGTGGAAGAAAAAATTATGTTTTATGAAATATGCCAAACATTTTTCATTAGTCTCATAACGGATATATTTTAATATATAACGGAAGTTTTTCTTACACTTTGTAAAGTGGAAGTTTTTCTTACACTTTATAAAGTGGAAGAAAAACTTTTGTTTTACAAAGAGGAATATTTTTCATGCTTTGCATTAATTTGTATCTCTTATGAAGTTTTTGCAGTGTTTGTCATACAATTATATTGATTTGACATATCATAAAAACGGAAAAAATTATTACATTATGTATTTTTATTTTTTTATTCTGAAAACTCCTCCAAGCTCTATTTAAAGAAAAAATTATTACATTATGTATCATAAGTGTTAACTTGATTTGATCTATGTAGTCATTTGGAACCCTCAAAATGTCGATCAACGATTCGTCACTATAAATAATTCACTCTCTAAAATTTATTTGTCCTTGTGACAAAAATGAAGTAGGATATCTTCCGACTATAATCAAATTATAATCAGTACTATCTTTTATAGATTGATGAAAGAAATTTATGATATCGGACATTAATTAAATATTTAACACTGTGTTTGGAAAGACAATTATAATAAACGATATTTTCATCATGTATAATTTCGCCATCCCAATAAATCGAAACTCTAACTTTTGGTTTAGAAGACTTTTTTTTTTTTTGTGATTGAAATGAAGAAAAATAGAAGACTAAAGATGTTGAAGGTACTATGTTTGAACGTCCTTAAATAGAGCTTGGAGGAGTTTTTAGAATAAAAAAATAAAAAAACATAATGTAATAATTTTTGTCGTGTTTTAATGATATGTAAAATCAATATAATTGTATGACAAACACTACAAAACCTTCATAAAGAGAACATGAAAAATATTCCTTTCTAAAACATAATTTTTTTCTTCCACTTTATAAAGTGTAAGAAAAACTTCCACTTTACAAAGTGTAAGAAATAGTTCCGTTATATTAAAATATACACGTTATGAGACTAACGGAAAACGTTTGAAATATTGCATAAAACGGATTTTTTTCTTCCACTAAGCCTATTTTAGTAAGTTTAGTGGCTTATTTTGATCACTTTTGTTTTTTTGTGGCTTATTTAAGTTCCAAACTCCTATTTTGAGAAGTGGAATCAACCAATAGTGTTTGTATTAGGATAGACTGTCTATATATATGACTTTATAATTTATATGTCACATGTTTGAATGGTTGAATCTATTTGTGTCATGATAGATATGTTGTCGATATTTTATCACTTTTATAGTGTGATTCTTTTTTTGGCGCTCTATGTGAACGTGTGATGCTTTGAACATCATTTATATTACTATATTTTGTATTTAGTTTATTATTTTTAACAATTTTTTATTGAAGATTTTGTTAGCACATTCAACAATTTTCCCCTTAAATTAAGTTCTACATGGCACAAATCGAGTTAGTTCTTCATAGCTCGTCATCTCATATTCTATCTTAGAGATTAATTATGTGTCACTCATATTATTCGATTTATATAAATATAACAATCAAACCTCACATGCTTAGCTTCTATTATGTGTGAGCGTCTCCACGCTACAAGTAAAGGTGATAAATCGGTTTATATTTGAGTGATGACAGTAAATTGGATTCACAATATCAGTCCGTGTCATCTATATACTCATCTTTTTAAAACTAACGACTATATTAGTCATTGGACTAGTTCAAATCAAATATACTCTTAACATGATGTAATATTATCTGTTTTGAACTAAACACACGATTTTCTTCAAATCATCTCACATCATTAAAATAATCTCTTAATCACCAACTCAACGTCCCCAAATCAACCTCACCACCCCCTACCATCCCCATCAACCCAATCCAATAAAAAGAGTAGAAGATAAGAAGGATGAAAAGGTATAGTCTCAACCATCTTTTACATTAAATTTTCATACTTTATTGTCAATAAAACTGGTTTGGATATTGGGGAAATTAAAAGTCTTTATAGTGGACCACTCAAGTCCTAATTTGAGGGCCATGTATAACTGGCCTATGTCTTTAACATTATTTATTCGTTATAATAATAGTAATAATTCTACTTGTCACTTCCTCTCTAGGAATTGGAGACAATTTTGAATAGCAACTTTCTGGTATCATGGAAGGGTAAAACTCACTTCTTATTTTATTTATTTTGAAAAAAGGAGGTAAAATTCACTTATGGTCACTTTTTACTTTATTATATATATATATATATATATATA
>JAJOOR010016757.1:0-19183 GCA_036250505.1 Solanum acaule
ACGACGAGACTGATGAGGATGATTATGTAGATCTCACTCCCTAGTTTAGATCTCTGGACATTTATGAACTTTTTGAAATTTTAAAACGAATTTTAAAAGACTTTATAAGTCTTTAATTTAGGATTTAAATACTTTTGAATGTTATTTTATGTTTTGTTTAGACAATTTATAATTGTGTGTTTGATTGGGCTGAATAGTGTAGAATTAAATTGAATTGAATTTGCAGGTGGGCAGCAGAAGCTGAGTACTGCTACTGGCAAAAATATTGCAGAAAAAGCGACGGACAGCGTGGTTTAGTCCGTCGCTTTTTTGAGTTTTAATTTTTTTAAAAACCCAGAAAAGCGACGGACAACGTGGTTTTTTTCGTCGCTTTTTTAGGTTTTTTTTTAAAATTCCATAAAAGCGATGGACAGCGTGGATTTTTTCGTCGCTTTTTTTGGTTTTTAAAAATAGAATTTCCAGAAAAGCGACGGACTGCGTCGCTCTGTAGAAATTAAAAAAAATGAAAATTAAAATAAAGCGACGGACTCCGTCGCTTTTCTAAAAAAATTCAAAAAAAAATAGTCGAAAAGTGACTCAGTCCGTCGCTAAAAGAGACGCAGTCCGTCTCTAAAAGCGATGCAGTCCGTCGCTTTCTTAGCGACGCAGTCCGTCGCTTTTTTAGCGACGCAGTCCGTCGCTTTTTGAAAAACGACGCAGTCCGTCGCTTTTTAGCGACGCAGTCCGTCGCTTTTTGAAAAGCGACGAGCTAAAAAGCGACGGAAGTGACTGCGTCGCTTTTCCGTCAATTTTGACCAAAAAAGCGACGCAGTCCGTCACTTTTGGCCGTCGTTTTTTGACATTTTTTTAGTAGTGTCCGTTGCAGCAGATGATTCACTTGTTGGATACATGTCCAGAACTAGAAGCTTATCCAACATGTAAGTAAATTGTTGTAACAGATGCGTCATTTGTTGCAACAAGTAATTGATCTGTTGCAATATATGACTTGCCTGTTTGGACAAATTTCTGGTTTTGTCCTAATTTGGCCTGATGTTGTAACATGTATCCAACGGGTAAGCCATATGTTGCAACAGATGAGTCGTCTGATGCAGCAGATAACTCATATGTTGCAATAAATGACTTATCTGTTGTGACAAGCTTCTTGTTCTTTCCCAGCTTGGCCTGATACTGTAATATGTATCCAATAGGTAAGTCCTATGTTGCAACAAATGAGTCATCCGGTGCAGCAGATGACTCATCTGTTGCAATAAATGACTTATCTATTTGGACAAGCTTTTGGTTCAGTCCCAACTTGACATGGTACTGTAATATGTATACAACAGGTAATCTATCTGTTGCAACAGATGACTTACAGGGTACGCGGTTGTAAATTTTTGAGGAAACACTCAAACTATCAAAATGAAAAATTAGAGTAAAAATCATTAGTTTACTTACCAAAATTACCTATGATATAATATCCAATGATATATGAATGAAAATTAGTCTGAAAACAGTAGTACAATGTGAATATCAACTGAAGAAGAAAAAAATGATGAACAACCAGAAGAAGATGGTGATGAAGAAGAAGAAGAAGAATGAAGAAGAAGAGCAGCAACAATGGTCCCCAACAATAGAAGAATAAACAAGAGAGAAAAAGGGAAAAAATGAGCCGTTGGTACCATTTTTTCCCCTCAATTTCTTATTATTTAGGGTTTTATATAAAATGGACTAAAGTGTAAAATAAAAACTTAGGAATGAAAAATTCAATCCCTTAATTCTTAATTTAAAAATTGTCACCCCTACTCAATAATTAAAACTTGAGTCACCAATCCCAAATTTTGAAACTTTTCTATAATCCTTAATTGATTGTCTCCAGTAACTATTGATTCTGGTGTTTTCTTCAACTATTTTCGAGGCCTAAAAACAAAGATTTGAAGTTTTCTTGTCATAAATCATGAAAAATTCAATGTTAATCTACAAATCTAAGTACAAATAAATAATCTTTGTCAGAACTGGTTAATATTTTTTTTTTAACTGGTTAATATCGGATCTGAAAAGTTATGGAAGTTTTGTGACTCAAATCAAATGGATGTGGGATGATGTGGTTATTATTGATTGATTTGAATCAATTTGTTTGTGTTATGGGTTGAATTAGTTCAAGATAAATCAATTTGGTGGTGTTTTGGGTTTGATTGGTTGAAGACTGCCAGCCATCACACAAAATTGTTGTCAGTGTTAATTCTGAAACTGTGATTACTTTTCTTGTTGTTACAAGGGATTGAAATTATCAAAAGAACACTCCATATTAAAATTTGAAATTTATGCTTTTTCTTGTATTGTCATGGCAGGTTCAGGATTGAGGAGGTGATGATTGATGAAGATGATAAATAGGAACTTGGACAATAGCAAGGGTGAAATTAGCTAATAAATGATCCTTTCTACTTTTCTTGCATTCTTGTAGCCTTTTTACTTTTATGAAATATTTCTGTAAATGAGTTGATCATGTTTGATGTTTTATGGAACTAGAACAAACCAAACCAAAACAGAAATTGAAAGACACTTGGTGGAGCATATGCATAAACCTTGGGCTCACCTCTCTCAGTTTTGATGCGAGTATCATCATATTCTGCCTCACAAGGTTATGTTAGGATCTAGAGTTACCCATCTTCAAATTTTCCACACTTGTATGCTACGACATATTTCTTGCACCTAAACTATTGCTCATTTTTAGGTGTCCATATGGATGTTCAACTGAAAGCTTACTATTGACTACACTCCTACCTTTCTTTCAAATTAACTTCTCATTTATGTCTACTGTCTTTAAGTTTCTATAATCGAAGTCCAAATATGTTTCCTTCATGGAATTTCTTACTGGAAAGATAATGGTTGCAATTGCATTAACGTCTGCAACAAAAGTTGGAGGATCATTTGTTTTCTTCATGTGCTCAGTGTTACTGATGGTAGCTTAATTCCAAGTGACTTGATGCCTAACTCATATTACCAGTAGGTAACCGTTGCAACTAATTTGGATGAGTACCAGATGTTTCTACTAAATTATTATCATGGTCTATTTTTCTTTTATTCTACTTGTTCTATTCTAACTTTTAACAGATGAATGTACATTCCTCCTGTGATTTCCACATACATGTTGTGAAAGCATAATGTGATATGAATTTCAGTACTTTCAAGGTTCCTTGACTCATTACTATCAGGTTATGTTTTAATTATTTCCTTCTTTTTTACATGTGATGGTGGGAGGTAGCAGGTACTCCGTGTATTAGACAAGGTGCATGAAAGCTGGCACCGACACCATAGTCCATAGTTATTAAAAAAGGTCATGGATTCTTATTGCTATGAAGGTTTTTTGAGATGATGTGGATATCATTATATACCAAGATCCTAATTAATCTTCTAACTACATACTATCTAATCAAAGTTATCTTGTGGTGTTGTGATTATAACTGGCGGCCCCAACTGCTGATGAAATTGGAACAAAGATCATGGTTTAATTCCCAACAGAGAGATAAGGTTATGTGATTTTGTTCTATCTATCAAAGCCTTGGAGCTACAGTTATCCAATACCGATGCTGATAGGAAGATGCAAGTTGCTGGTATAATAGTTGAGGTGTGCACAAGCTGGTCCAAACATCGTCATCAACAAAATAAAAAATAAAAACTGTATTTGGGTAGGATGGCCTTTATTTGCTGCAGTCTGAATGATCAACTATCTCATTTCATGTTGCGTGGCAGCATTAGGTAACATAAGTTAGTGCTGCAAAAGGCAAAAAAGGATCTGCAACTGGATACTTTACCAATGGTCTAATGCTAAGGAATAAGGATGTATTGCTGGATTTAGAGATTGCAGTCATAGTAATGTACCCAACTTCTAACGGAAGGTAAAATAGTTTTATTATGCAAGGCCAGGCATGCTATCTTATTGCTTTATAAGGATAGGTTGATTAGATTTTGTTGTCTGGCTGTTACATGAAAATAGCATCTACTTTTAGGTCTGGCATCAACACAAAAATAGTTTGATGATCTTGCAAGATTCAGCTATAAAACACAAATGGTCGCAGATGACTCTTTTCTTTTCGTGTCATACAATTAATTGTGAAACATAACCATCTACATTTTGTCTATAGAATCTTCCTTATCCTGCAACGCATCTGCAGCTTGTTTCATTTTAGCTTCAGACAGTGCGGATTCCTCTTCTTTCTTTATCATCAGTTGTTTTGCCTGTTTGAGAGCTTCAACCAGCTTCAGAAGGCATTTCTCTGCGTCTTCTTTCAGGGAGCTGGGCATCAGGTTCTCTGCAACATCGGCAGGTATAATCTTTGTCTCCCTCATTAGAATTTCAATTGATTCAAATATGGGATGTGTGTCCAAGCGCAGGTAATTCTTTGCAAGCACCTTGAATCCATCAAAACTACAGTAGGAGAGCTCGATGTGCTTATCCATTCTCCCCCTTCTTGTAAGAGCTGGATCCAACTTATCCACATAATTTGTAGTAAAGACAATTATACGCTCTCCACTGCATGCAGACCAAAGACCGTCAATGAAGTTTAGAAGCCCAGAGAGAGTGACTCTACTTCCACTCTCTTCGGTGTCCTTGCGAGAAACTTCTTTCTTTGTCTTTTCAATCTTCTCTTCTGGAGGTTTCTTCTTTCTTTGACCTGTTAGATCAAGTGAGCAGTCAATATCTTCTATCACTATAATAGACTTACTTGTTGTTTCAGCTAAGAGCCTTCTCAATTCTGTGTTGTCCCTCACAGATGTCAGTTCAAGATCATAGACGTCATAATCCAATAAATTTGCCATTGCAGCAATCATAGTAGACTTTCCAGTACCCGGTGGACCATATAGTAGATAACCACGCTTCCACGCCTTGCCAATCCTCGCATAGAAATCCTTGCTCTCTCTAAACATGAGGAGATCATCCACAATCTCTTGCTTCTTCTCTGCCTCCATTGCCAAGCTACCAAATGTTGCAGGATGCTCAAATACGATATGGCTCCATGTGGTCTTGCTGTGTCCATTAGTGTAGAGCTTTCTCTTCCTGTTTCTCATTTGAATCTCTTTCCCTTCCTTGATCACTTGCTCCAAGTAAATATCGGTTACCATGTCACGATATTTCTTGTGGAACATAAGCTTGTAATATTTTCTTTCTAGTTCTGGCAAGTACTTACTTTCCCGTTGCACAAGTTTGCCAGAAATCCACTGTACTTTTGCTCCGCAAAACTCGTCAGTAACTCTCTCATGTTCATCCATGCTTAGCACCAACTTGCTCCCTCCAGTTACCGTTTCAGCTCTAAGCCTCTTTGCGTCTTTTGCTAAGTGGACACTGAGATACGCCTCAACTGCTGCATAGGCATCATGAGGCTTGAGATTGTTGCTCATGAATTCACTGATGGAAATCTGAATATAAGGGTAGAAAAAGCCCCTGATTCTTCGTGCCCACTTATCGAAAGCTCGGATAAGCTCAGGGGGACAGTATCGACGGATCATATCCCACAGGAATATGAAACTAGCGATGCTCGTCCCGAATCCACCCCAACTTTGCAGCAATCCCATTGCTCTGATCATTGTTAAAGATGTTTTGAAATTCCCTTAGATTTGTGTTCACTTTATATAAGAGGCACAGAGAAGCCGCAAAGCAATTTCTGCTTCTCTTCAAGGTAATTGGTTATGACAGCTTATATTATCCTCCCTCTGTCCATTTGCTCATTTCGAATGTTAATTTGATTATTTTTCAAAGTTAAGTTAGATTACATTAATTTAATATTTTTTAGATATTTAAAAACTATACAAAAAGTACTATAAATTGTAATTTTTTACATATCATTATAATAAAATAGTACACCGTAAAATGGTAATCAAAGTTTTTTATAGTTTAACTTTAAAAAAAATCATGAGAATTAAAAGTGGACGAATATAGTATTATATTATGTTAAAAGAGTAGGTAAAGCTTTTGAATATATAATGTATGACTAATTTAGAAAAGGAAATTAAAGGCATGACGTTTTGTGAATACATAATGTAGGACTAGTTTAGAAAAAGAAATTTTGTGAATACATAATGTAGGACTAGTTTAGAAAAAGAAATTTTGTGAATACATAATGTAGGACTAGTTTAGAAAAGGAAACTAAAGGCATGACGTTTTGTGAATATCTAATGTAGGACTAGTTTAGAAAAAGAAACTTTGCGAATACATAATGTAGGACTAGTTTAGAAAAGGAAATTAAAGGCATGATGTTTTGTGAATGCCAATGACATTGCTGATAAAATCTTTTTATTTTAAATACTTTAAAACAGTTTTTCAAAAAAGTGTTTTTGAAAAGCAAACCGTGTTTGGGTAATCTTCTTAAAATATATTTTTGAGAGTTAAATTACAAAAAAAAATGACAAGTATCAATGTATTTTTAATATTAAGATTATTTATAGAAGAAAAATTATTTGAAATATCTATTATAAAATTTTTATTCAAAATTTATTTTTATTAAATTAAAATGTACATATTCAAATTTTCGATCAATATTACACATAGATGAATAAAAAGATAAATAAATATTGATATAATATTAATATGATGATTTAAATATAATTTAAAATATCAATAAAAATAAATTTAAAATCATTTCACAAATTAAATTCACAATAAAAATAAATAAATAAATAAATATAAATAGTCTATTGATAAATATGTGTTTCTTTTTTTTTTAAGTAGTAGAATTTTTAGCTTATTTTCAACAAAATAAAAATTGTTTCTGTTTTCATTTAAAAGTAATTTTACTAATTAGTCAAACATATTAAATTTTTTTTAAAAGTTTTTTTTTTCTCTCCAAAATAAGTGTTTTTAGCCTTAATGACAATGACAACTAGTTTAGAAAAGGAAATTAAAGGCATGATGTTTTGTTAATACATAATGTAGGACTAGTTTAGAGAAGGAAATTAAAGGCATGATTGTTTTATGAATACATAATGTATGAGTAGTTTAGAAGAGGATATTTTGTGATTGGGTTGAGATTACTTGGAAATTGGAAAAATGACGAATGACAAATTAGTGGACGGTTTCGTGAGGTGTTTTTTCTCCTGTTATATTATATATATTATTGGAAAAGGATAAGTGATGAGAGAAAAGACAGAAAGGAAAAAAGTGAAACTAGATGTGGACTTAGTGCAAATTTGCTTTCCAAGTTTCCATCTTACGTAATAATATTACATCATTCTATACGACACTACAATAATCTAAGGGTGTGTAAAAATCAAATCAACCAATAAATTGAATCGAAAAAATATTATTGGGTCATTGGGTTAATGGTTTTATAAAATAAATTATTGTGTTATTGGTTTGGTATCGATTTTTAGTATTGAGTTATTGGGTAAATCGATAACCCATTAAAACGATAGTATGTTACTACTATACCTTTTTTTTTTTTTTTATGACAAGGGAAACCCGCAGCCGCTACCCGTTGGGTGCGCACAGGGTAAAAGCCCCACTCCTATGCAATAGTGCAAACCACATAGGAGAGGTAACCCGCACTAGGCAAGCCTGGTGCGACGAGCTCGACCCAGAAGGCAAACCCCTTGCTTTTGCTGGCAAGGGGTTTCGAACTTGAGACCTCCAACATGGAAGTCCCAAGCCCAAACCACTGGGCCACCCCGAAGGGTACTATACCTTTTTATAAATATTAAATATTAATAAGTTAACATAGCTAGACACTATATCAATACTCTATACTGCGATCTACATACTTCACACGTCATAGTACTTCTACTTCACATATGAAATTCCATATTATATTTTGGTTGTAACATGTTATTGTAGGCTTCGTACTACATCTACTCTTATTGATACAATTTTTCATTATATATCGTGTTTTACTATATCAAAGCATTTATCGCTGATTTGCTTGACTCACTGTATCGTGCCAAATTATTAGAGAAGTGAAAAATCATATATTTATTTTATGAGCATTTTCTTATTGGGTAAATCGCAAATCAAACCGTTAATGACCAAAAATGAAAATCATATATTTATTTTATGAGCATTTTCTTATTGAAAAAAAATTGTTTTTCAACAAAATTTAGTAAAAAAAATATTTAAATTGATTGAGTGACTTTCTAAATGAAATATCAATAGTTGAGTGATTTTGTAGGTAAAATATTCATAGTTGAGTGACTTTTAGGTTATAAAAGAAAGTTGATTGACTTTCTATGAAAATAACTATTAGTTGAGTGACTTTCTGTGAGAAAAAATCATAATTGAGTGACTTTAAAGTTATAAATTAAAGTTAAGTAATTTTATGTAAAAAGTAATATTAATTGAGTGATCATATAAGATATTAACTCACAAAATTTGGTACCATTTTCAAAACTCAATTTCACTACTTTAGCTGTAGCTACTTTTTATAAATTTTGTAGTTTACGAAGATGATATAACTTATTATTATTCATAAGATAAAATTACTAGTTAATCTATTACTTTTAAATATTTATTAGAAACATATTACAACTTCATTTTTATGATATTGTTAGAAAGTACTTTATCATGCTAGGTCATTATAACATCTTATACCACGTGAAATAATTATTTTTGTGTTGCTAAGACGTGCGTCTAAGGAAAATTCTCTTGTCATCAAGGTGAGTCGAGAAAATAAGTGTAGAAGAAAGGATGAAAAATCAAAAGTCAAAATTCGTAGCGGTCTTTCCCAAAATAAAATAAAAAATACGAAATAAAGAGTTTGAAGCAACGTATATTCAACGTTCTTTCAAAAATTTCACGAATTTATTGTTTAATGATTATCAATTAGTGAAAATAAGTGAATAAACTTATTTTTATTGTTTCACTCAAAAAGCCACCCAAATAAATCGAACCGAAAAAATGTTATTGCATTATTGCTATTAGGTTAACAGTTTTTAATGATTTTATAAAAAAAATTATTGGTTATGAGTTTGGTACCGGTTTTTAGTATTGGGTTATTGAGTAAATCGATAACCCATTAAGACGATAGTATGTTACTACTATACCTTTTATAAATATTAAATAATAATAAGTTAACATAACTAGACACTATATCAGTACTCTACACTACGATCTACACACTTCACACGTCATAGTACTTCTACTTCAGATAAAAAATTCCATATTATATTTTGGTTGTAACATGTTATTGTAGCCTTCGTACTACATCTACTCTTATTGATATAATTTTTCATTATATTTCGTGTTTCACTATATCAAAGCATTTACCGTTGATTTGCTTGACTCACTATACCGTGCCAAATTATTAGAGAAGTGAAAAATCATATATTTATTTTATGAGCATTTTTTTTATGGGGTAAACTGAAAATCGCACTGTTAGTGAACAAAAACGGAAATCATATATTTATTTTATGAGCATTTTCTTATTGAAAAAAAATTTGTTTTTCAATAAAATTTAATGAAAAAAATATTTAAATTGGTTGAGTGACTTTCTAAATGAAATACTATTAGTTGAGTGACTTTGTAGGTAAAATATTCATAGTGAAGTGACTTTGAGGTTATAAAAGAAAATTGAGTGACTTTCTGTGAAAAAAACTATATAGTTGAGTGACTTTCTGTGAGAAAAATTCATAATTGAGTGACTTTGACGTTATAAATTAAAGTTAAGTGATTTTCCGTGAAAAAAAAAGTATTAATTGAGTGATCATATCACATATATATTAATTCACAAGATTTGGTACCATTTTTAAAACTCATTTTCACTACTTTAGCTGTAGCTACTTTTTATTATTTTGCAAACTTTACCCCGAATTTTGTTGTATACGAAGATGATACAAATTATTATTCATAAGACAAAATCTACTCATTAATCTATTACTTTTAAATATTCATTAGAAACATATTACAATTTCATTTTTATGATATTGTTAGAAAGTACTTTATTGTGTTAGGTCATTACAACATCTTATACAACACAAAATATTTATTTTGTGTTGCTGAGACGCGTTCTAAGGAAAATTCTTCGCCTTCAAAGTGTGTCGAGAAAATAAGTGTAGAAGAAAGAATAAGAAATCAAAAGACAAAATTCATAGCAGTCTTTTCCAAAATAAAAAATACAAAATAAAGAGCTTGAAGCAATGTATGTTCAACGTTCTTTAAAAAATTTCACGAATTTATTGTTTAATGATCATCAATTAGTGAAAATAAGTGAATAAACTTATTTTTACTATTTTACTCAAAAAGCCACCCAAATAGGAAGGTTTTATTTTTAATGATATGCCACTTGATCTTTTTGGCCAAAAAAATAATAAAAACGTTTTATATGCTAATTAAATGTCCGAAAATCTTGATTAAATTCCGAGGGGGTAATTAAACTTGTTACCCACGCTTAAAGTAATTAGAGAAATTAGACCACCCAAAACTTAACCCAATCCAAAAACAATTTGGAGAGTTCGTAGACGGTCTTAATTAATCCGACTTCTATTAGGATTAGAATTTTAATAAACTCTGGAAAATAGATGAAGCCTTCAAAAATTCTTTTCATTGGAATCAAGGAAATCAAGCTCATTAATGATTTAAAGAAAATTCTAAAAAAGAGAAGAGGATTATTGGAAAATAAAATCTAGAGTCCAATGGTTAAACCAGGAGATGCAAATACTAAACTCTTCCACACCACCACTACTAACAGAAGACGAAGAAACATAATCCTAGGACTAAACGACTCGGTTAGGTACTGGACTTTTGAGCCTAACTCCATCCTCAATATCATTACCCAAAACTTTCAAAACATCTACACAACCTACCTAAATAAAAGTAATTTACATAACCCTGCCGTATGTGAAAATACACTCAATCTAGAGGACAATGATAACATAGGTAGGCCACTAGATAAAGAAGAAATCAAAAATGTTATCTTTTCCTTCAAACCTCTAAAATCTCCGGGTCCTGATGGTCTTCATCTAATGTTTTTCCAAAAGTATTGGAATGACACAGAGGCAGTAATAATGTCACGCCCCGAGCCTACACCCTGGACATGGCCGGCACTCGAGAACCATTGATGGCCCCAAGCGAACCCTTGACCTGGCTTACTTACTCAGCAGAAGACTTTAAGCATTAAGAAAAGGATTCATATGCTAAATAACTCAACTATCTCAAACTAAACTCATAATGTTTTTAAAATAAACATTTAACTTAGCCAAAATGGCAACTCAAAACTGGACATAAGCCAATAACAAAATGATGACGAATGAACTAACATCTGACTGACTATCTATGAAGCCTCTAAAAAAACTAAGATGGATGCCAGGACAGGCCCACGACATCCTAATGAATTAAAATGATAAAGTAATGAAAAAGGGGGATCCTTCGGAATGAAAGGAGGCTCACCAACAACTCTGAAGCTCAACTGGATCAACGATGCACTGGATGCTGATCCTGGTTACCTGCGTCTGCATCATAAGACGATGCAGGCCAACTGGCATCAGTACATTGAATGTACGAGTATGCGAGTTGGAACGCTAAACACAACTTAAGCTTGAAAAGAATCTGAAAGGAACTGAAGAACTTACCTGGTTCAACTCAACTCAACATAACTGAACTCATTTCAATATAAAGCAGTTTAAAAACAAGTGCAATATAAGGAAAAGCTGTTTAAAACATGATGTCAACTCTGTGTATTTAGAAATACAATAATAACTCTGTATGTATGCAAAGATACAATATGAACTCTGTTTGTATATAAAAATACAAAATACTGATGTGGGAGTTTCTCTAACCGACAATCATCACTTAAGAGCTATAGTAATGATACATCGTTTTACCTCACGCTGCCAAGGACCGTCCTATACCTTGTCGGGGGTATAAAACCTAACTCACTAAGTGGATTCACTAGTCTATGCTAAAAAGCACTAAAGGAATCATCTAAAAAATATGACCCTTTTCTACCCATGGTGGCTACATGATTTATGGGGGTTGTGAGTTGTCTGAACTCTCCCCCATATCGGTGCTCAATACTACTCCCAAAAATATAATATTAGCTCTTATGTTTAAAAACATATTTCTTTCTGTGATTTGAGATTTGTGCTAAAAAACTTAGCTCAAAGGCTATCTTGGAAATCAAAGTTTCCTCTCTTGCTTCATTTAGAAAGCGATTACTCTTTTCTGAAAATTAGCCCAAAGGCTCCTTGGAAATCGAGGTTTCCTTTCTTGTTTAAATGCAAAAATATTTTAAACCCTTTGGGAATACATAGCCCCCATATACTTTTGAATAAAAGAACTTCAAGCTTTAATCTTTACTCAACTTGAACTTTAAGTCTTAAAATAAAGTTAAAAACATTTGCAAAAGACTTCTTGAAAAGACTCTAAGAACTTCCTAGACTTGGCTCTTAACTTTCCTTGAATTTGAAGTTATGGATTCAAGGTTGTAAATCATGTTTCTAGATGATTTCTAGATGTTTAGAAGTCATTTAGAGTAGTTAGAATCAATAGGAAGTGTTAATACACTTTAGAAGGACTGCAATAGGCTAAACGACGAAAACTAGTGAAAAACGACGATTTAGCGCATCTCGGGCAGCCCACGCCAGCCCCAACTTACTAAGGCTCAAATCTGGCGCACTGCTGGTGCGCCGCCCCAACCTTCCTGGCTCTATGGGGGAGCGTCGCGCCACCTGTTCCTTAGGCAAAAATCTGACGAACTTTTGGTCTCGTTTTCTAATCTTAAATCGATTTTAATCGATTCTTTTTCTCAAATTCACTTTAGAATCAGATACCCAAGGTATATACACAAAATCTAACTCATACAACTCAAGGAATCAACACTTTAATATCAAGAAACTCCTTAATCTCAACTCATATTCAAGAACGAAATCAATTCAAGAACAACTATCAAGAACATCAAATTCTCAATCTTTTTAGGACGAAAATACGCTGAATTAAACATGCTTGGCGCGTGGGTGAACTAACCCAACACTATGTGATCTCACATACCTTGTAAGGATCACCCCGATGAAATCCACAAGCTAAACTCGATGATCTTGACGAATCTTGTTTCTCTTCTCCTTTCTCCTCTTCTTTTCTCTTTTCTGCAGGCCCTAGCGTATTTTGGTAAAAGCGTAAACTGATCGAATTTTTATTAAACCCTAACTTAATTACCAAAAACGAAATAAAATAATTGGGCAAGGAAAAGACCAAACTACCCTTTCAAAATCCGGATTGGACTTTCCTTATTCCAACAACCCAACTTCCAAAGGGCATAACTTACTCATATGCACTCGGAATCGTGTAAACTTGACGGCGTTGGAAAGATCATTCCAAGAGCTTTCCAACCATATCTGGAAGTACACCTAAATCATCCTGAGCTAGGAGTTATGGCTATTTGAAGTTGGCCAAAACTCAACTTATTCTAACTTAACAAAATTTCTAGATTTTTCGTTCTTTCCAAAAATGACTATTTTCAATTATTAGCTTTTTCCTAGTTATTTCAATTTGCGAGATGTTACAAATAAACACTTGCAGACTATTTTCAATTATTAGCTTTTTCCTAGTTATTTCAATTTGCGAGATGTTACAAATAAACACTTGCATGAAGGCTTTTAGCTCTAGCTCTATACCTACTGAAATAAATAAAACTTTTATCTGCTTAATTCCAAAAATAAAGAACCCCGAACAGATCAACCATTATAGACCCATTAGCCTTTGTAACACGGTTTATTAAACCATTACAAAAATTATTGTAAATAGAAGCAGGCCTTACCTAGACAACATCATTAGTCCCCAACAATGAAGCTTCATCCCGGGTAGACAAGCCGTGGATAACACCATTATTGTTCAAGATGCAATTGATTCCTTTCAAAAAGCGAAAGGTAAATTTGGTAAAATGCTTCTAAAAATTGATCTAGAGAAAGATTTTGATAGATTAAATGGTCGTTTATCAAGTAATCCCTTACAATTCTTAATTTTCCAAGAAAATATAATCGATCTCATCATGTCTTGTATATCGACCTCATCTATCTCTATACTTGTTAATGGAAGACCTACAAATTACTTCCTCCCTACTAGAGGCATTAGGCAAGGAGACCCCTTATCACCTTACATATTCATTATATGCATGGAGTCTCTATATAGGCTTATAAACTATGTCATCGAAAAACACCTCTGGCAGCTAGTTAAATTCGGTAGAATACGTACCCCTATCTCCCATCTTCTATTCGCAAATGACATTATCCTCTTTAGCCAAAACGGACGCTACAAATGCTACTACATTTATCCACATTTTTAATACACTTTCGAATCAATTTGGACAAAAAAATTTTTTTTAACATATTATGTATTATCTTCTCTGTAAATTTTAGCCAAGAAGAAAGAAACATCCTATCTTCTACTCTAAACATCAGTCACAAAGATAAAGTAGGTAAATACCTTGGACTCCCTATCACTAATCATCATCCTGAGAGTTAAGCTTCGTGGTTGGAAATCCCATCTTCTAACACTAGCAGGAAGAACTACTCTACCAAAATCAGTGTTAGCATCCATCCCTACCTATGTAATGCAATGCAATCTTCTACTCCAATCAACACGCAAACATATCGATTGAATACAAAGAAACTTCCTTTGGGGATACACACTAGATAAAAGAAACTCCATCAGGCAAATTGGGAACTAGTAACGTCCCCTATAAAGTATGGAGGAGTGGGCATACAAAAAACAAGAGAAATTTGTTTGCCCTCTTAGCAAGCTTAAATTGGAGATTCCTAAAAAATAAAAATCACCTATGGGCTAAAGTTCTCACCATGAAATACCCGAATAGAAGTCAAATGCACAACATGAAATGTTATTCCTATGATTCCTACATTTGGAAAAGTCTTGTAAGAATCTCTCTGCTACATTATAAAGGCATCTCTTGAAATGTTGGGAATGAAAATAAAATTTGAATCTGGGAAGACAATTGGATAGAGCTAGATGCTTGCTTCATCAGACAATCCAAGGTCCAATACATTGAAACGAAACAAATCTGATGCTAAACGTTCTCCTCAAAGATAACAATCAGAACTTTTCTTGTCTATCCTTTGTCATCCCTAGCAAAGTTAAAAATTCTATAGAAAACACCTACATCCATACTCACTCACTTAAAACATACACTTTCTTTCAGAACAGAAGTAACGACGGGCACTTTAACACTAAAAGCGCCTATGTCGCACCCATTTTTCCTCAAAATGAATTTTGTGCACGACCTAACCACTCTTTAAGGTCTATTTTAAAAGAAGAGTCGTCACCTAACGAATTAAGGCACGTTAGGGAACCTATCTAACCTAACTAACTTAACTAAAGGTCAACGAACAAAAGATCGGGTAAGGGTTAAAGTCACCTCAAGGGGAAGGTGTTAAACATCCCTCGAGGTCCACAAAGGTGAGTTCTAGGTGTATCTCATGAATTATGTGTCACGACCCAGGGGTACCCCTAGGTGTAACAAGGTGTATAAGACCCCGAAAGGCCTCATACAAGCCACTTAACATATCATAACATAAAGTAATAGAAATGAGCAGGAATTTAAAACTTTTCAATACAATCAAAGTCTTTTATAAAATGAGCGGAAGTCTAACATAATTGTCTCAAACCATCTAAACAACATGAATAAAGTTTTGGGTCACAACCCATACAATAGTCCAAGACATGAAAGAAAAGCATAAAAGAAAATGGTGATCACATCCTCAAACACAATGAGACTCACCAAAACTTCACTTCTTTGATCAACAACGAAGCTAGCCACGAGTGTGAGAATCAATGTTGTCGGACCCTACATTTGATAAGAATGAAGGCAAGAGTATGCGTTAGTACAATCAAGTACTAAATATGATGGCTAGCATAAACAACATAATCATAAGCATTAGTCCACATAAGACATAAGCATAATCAAGTCATAATAAGCATCATAATGAAAGAGGAATACTTCCTTAAGTAACCTCACTTATCTTTAGCCAAGACGTAGGTCATTCGCCTCTAGTCAAGCTTGCATCATGGAAGGCATATCTAGCAACTCTCAAATCAAATCATCTTCATAACATAATTACATTACTCATACTTACTTTTAAAGACATGGGGATTCGCCTCTATGCCTAGCTTATAAAGGCTAATGGGTATTCGCCTCTTGCCTTACTTACTTTTAGATCGCGGGTACTTGCCTCCAAAATCTCATCATATGACACGGGTACTCGACTCCACATCATTTCATAAGGAGCATGGGTACTCGCATCCATGTCCATTCATCATAGTAAGAACGTGGGGACTCGCCTCTTGTTCAATTCTAAGGAGTATGTGAATCATCTCATATCCTTACACATGGAGGTCAAGGGTAATCACCTCTAGCCTCATCAATTACATAAGCGTTTAGTCTAGATTCATTTTAGGTGAGCAATCCTTTCAACCTAGAATCATTCATGTGAGTAAACCTTTCACATTCATTCAATCATGCTTATCAATTCATTATGGGAAGTATCACTTCAACATCATAACATCAACAATCAACAACTCATAGTCTAGGCTTTACTCTCAAAGCACTACATCTCATGATCATCATCTGTGCTCTAATCTCAAGCAATTAACATCATATTCATCATATATGCTTTAATCTCAAGCAATTCTAATCATACATCATCAATCATATAAGGAGAATTCTAACCCAAAAAGTTTCCCTTTATGGCATCAATCCAAGACATATCAATTCTACCCTAGGTTCATAGGATAGGCATGGGTACATGTAATTTTATCCTAAATACATGAAATTCTATCAATTCAATCATAAACAATCACAATCCACTCAATTGGATCAACATTCATCATAACCCACAACATTAGAAGAAACTCTAACTAGAATTGGGGAAATTCTTCTTCAAATTGTGGAATTCTAGGGGACTCCATGGGAGAATGGATTCCATGGATGAAAATCCATCATACCTTAGTCACAATTCCCACCAAAGCTTGAAGATTGGGAGACTTGATCTTGACCTAGCTTCAATCTCCCTCTTCTTCTTCCACCTTCTAGAGAGAGACTTTGAGAGATGATTTGGGTTTTGTTTTGGGAATTGAGAGATCGACTTAATTGAGTGAGTTTAGAGGTTTAAAATCCTTATATAGGTGGTCTAGGCTTAGGCAAAACGACACCACATTGATTTAATTGAAGCCGGAAAAGACCCTTAAGTACTTAAAATAACTACCAGGTCCCCACCCACGAGACCACGACCGACGGACCGTGGATGGACCTACGGTCCATCATGGTCAGTCGTCGTCTGGTCAGAGACTTTTTGACGTTTGACGGTTGCTGGGACCATGGGGCATGGACCCACCTACGGGGCGTAGGTCCACCATGGTCCATGGCCTGGACCAATTTCTGTGGTTGCCTACCCACAGCCCCACCTACGGTCTGCGGGTCAACCCACGGGCCGTGGTTGGCTCTCGTGGATGACACCTGCAATTTCCCAACAACTGTTATTCTACCTCGTTTCGAATCCGGGGTGTTACATTATGTGGGGGTTACAAATAGCAAACAAGATCACTATTTATTAATTAGTTAATTAAGATAAGTGATAAATAAGATACTAACATTATATGATTTAAGAGAGAAAAGCAAGGAGACAAAAAATAAACAAGCATATTGAAGAAAACCAATTCTATTTATTAACCACCCCAAGCAGTTATAATTATAAGCAAGTAAAGGGGAACGGAAAATGAAACTACGAAACCTAGGTTAACACCCTTCTACGGATCAGCGCTCGGCTTATTATTCGGGAGACAAAATCAGAATTTTGTTGTTTTATGCTTGAGTCAACTTCCATCATCTCCGTTGAAGGGCCTAATTACCCTTACCCCACCTTCCACATGCATAGCGTCCTAGAAGGTGCCTAGCGTCCCCACTTAATGTCCAAGAGGCATTGGACTTCTATTAAGGTGGTTTTAGACAAAAATAAAATATAAGCTCTTAATTAAGGCCCCCTAAACGCCAAGTAAAACAAATTGGACAACACTTAGCACATAAAAACTCATATTGGCCTCTAGGTTTTAGTTATTAGCATGCTAGCAAACACACATAATTAGTGAAAGGTCTCATGCTAAGTGTGTGGCATACAAACATTATAAAAATACAAACGGGTATTATAACAATCTAATTTAGTTTAGAGAGGGTAGAATTGTTAAACGGAAAGTTTTAAACAACATGCAGAAAACAGTCATCAGAGCGGTAGCATACTAGATAATCATTCATTAGCATGCTGAAAATAGTTAAGTCCTTTTAAGTGGCAAAAATGTTTATTCACAATGCAGAATTAATTAATTCGAGCAGGACTTAATTATGCGCAGATCAATTTTTAATTTTGAAACAGCTCAGATTTTTATCAGAAATTAATACTGTGCTGATTTTAACTCTTAAACAGGCAGATAACTAATTAAGTATTAACAGGGCAATAAAAATCATGCAGAAACTAATTATTCAATTATTAACATGCTTAAGTTATTAGAATACGATTTTAACAAGCTGATTTATTTTATCTGATTAACATTGATCTTATTAGTTAACTCCTATAGGCATGGTTTCTAAGTGTGAACATGCTGAAATTATTACCAATCATATAGGCATGATATCTAGGTAATTTGGATTTATTCACATAGCAGCCTTTAAATTCTGATTAAATGGACTAATTAATGACATGCTGAAATTGAATTAAGATTACTTTCTAGACAAATTGCAAATTTAAGTTTCTAAACATGCTGGCAATTAATCGAGATTCACTTGTTAACTGTTAACATACTAAAATTTATTAGAAACACTTGGATAATGTAAGATTAAATACTTTCAGGATCTTGAACATGATAATCTTACATAGAGAATGTTAGAGGCACATACCTGATACAGAAGACATCATCACAAAGAGAAGCGGAAGCGTTAGTGTAAATTGGTTTCTACCTCCTTGCCCTAACTTTATGTTACCACAACCGTCAGCGATGGAATTAATGTAGAGAATATGTGGTAACCCTAATGGGTGGAGGGAGGACCAATTTATAGAGGTTATGACTTAATCTGGTACGTCCATCAAGTAACCAATGTACGGACGAGATCTATTCCTTATTAAATATTATGTATGGTATTACTTTGATTCCAAGTAAACTTGGGCCATAAGTAAGAAATAATTAATAGTAATTAATAATAATTCTTACATTCTCCCACTTGGCCCAATG
>JAJOOR010016758.1:0-22295 GCA_036250505.1 Solanum acaule
ACTTGCAACTTTAGCAATTCTTAATTTCCTAAGCACGTTTTGGTGATTTTTACTTTGAAATTCAAGTTGAAATTTTGGGATTATTCTACTCTACTACGTAAGTTCATGATTTATTCTTCAAACATTATGAATTGTTTTCTTGCTAATATGGGTAACTAAATCCACAACTAGGGTTGTGGGAACCATGAGCGATTAACGAAGTATGAATAGTAACTAAGTAATTCCCGAATAGTGTTTTGCATGCATTGATAATTTTTTCGTCTAGAAGTCTTTTTAACAATGCGCAACGTTAGAACTCGCCTTGTTGCTACTTGCCGGACCAAGAAGGTAGTTAATAAGAGAAGAAGTATTAACATAGATTTAGTGTGATACTATCTAATATAAATAATGTCGATTGGTGTGAGGGTGAAAACTAAGTCATACATCGATGTGACGTCTAATATGAGGTAATGGTAAGGGTTAGTAAATTATACATACGTAGCTGGATCAAGGTGCGGGATGAAATTCTCTAGGTGCCGGACCAAGGATTTAGAGATACATAACTTATCGCTTTGCATGTAATACACTAGGAAGGGATTGCTATTACTAGGATTACGGAGTTATGAGCTTATGGGGAACACGTACGCCCTAGTTTCTTTCTCAATTTGATAACAACAAAAGTTTGAATCTTGCTTTCTAATTACTTTCATAATTTCCAAAATTTGTTACACAAATCCCCCCCCCCCCTTTTACTTAATTGTGTCGGAAATAAATTGGCTAAACGAATATAATCGTTATTGAACTTAAGTCTAAACCATATTCCTTGTGGGATCGACCCCAACCTACAAGTTGGGGTTTTTATGTGATAACAATCACTTATGCTTCTGAAAAGAGGTGTAATTTGAGTGTATCAAATTTTGGTGCCGCTGCCGGGGAATAAGGCTTTTAGATTAAGTTTAATTGCATTATTGAACTTTAGTCAAATATTTCCTAATTTTACTTTTTCTTTTGTTTTTGTCTCTCTCAGGGTCTTACTATAGTGTATGTCAAGTACACGGAGCCAAGGCGAACCACTTACTCCCTACGATCTCGAACTGAATAGAACTTTGCGGAGAATGAATAATCAAGGAGTTTCGGTTAACCCTATCAGGGAAGAGTTAGGTGAAGGTGTTGGATTGCAACCTCTTGTCCTTCACCTCTACCTCAGGGGCATACATTTGTGGTGACTAGTAGCTTGATGCAGATGCTTACAACAAGGGGATTGTTTGCGGGGTTGCCCGCGGATGATCCACATGCTCACATAGCAAAACTTAATCATGTTTGCAAAAGTTGTATAGGTCGACCAGATTGGGATATGAACATCATTAGGTTGCATGTGTTCCCCCTATCATTGACTGGAGATGCTGTTGTGTGGTTCAATGAACTCCCTTACAACTCAATCAATACATGGGAGCAGTTGACAGAGGCGTTTTTAGCAAGATTTTTTACAGTGTCTAAGAAGTTGAACAAGAAGGATAAACTCAACAACTTTGTAGCATTACCTGGAGAGTCTGTGAGTAGTTCTTGGGATAGGTTGACTGCCTTCATAAGGGGTGTCCCGAATCACCGTATTGATGATGAGTCGCTGAAGGAGTACTTATACCGAGGACAAGATGATAATGGTAAGGCAGTGCTCGATACTATTGCAGGAGGTTCGTACGGTGAATGCACTTTTGCAAAAATTACATAGAAAATGGAGAAAATATCTCGAAATAATAAAACTTGGAGCACTAGAAAGTCAGACGCGGGGAAGAGCACATTTGTCATTCAAGTTATAAACAACCAACCCGCAGATTAGATTCGCGAGGAGATGGCACAGATGAGAACTGAACTAGGGTTGGTGTTAAAGCATGTGACTGGAGAAATGGAGAAGGTAAATGTTGTGAACTATTTGACTAGAACTCCACCACCGATAGAGGAGTATTATTTTGAAGAGGATGCTTATCCGGTGAATGAGAAGATGGGGGGTTTTCGACCAAACGACCGAGGTTCCAACACGGATAATTGGCGCCAAGGTCAAGGAAACCAAGGTTGAAACTATGACAATTACAACCGCGAGGGTCAATATGTCCGGGATGGGAATTACAATCGCGATAACAATTACAACCGAAATAACTATGGCAACAGAAACGATCGGGCTGGACCTTATGTTCCTTCTCAAAATTGAGATTTTGCTCATAGGGAAGTTGGAGGTAATATGTCATGTATTGAGGTTATGATGCAGAAAATGATGAGAAGGTTTGACGCGACTGATGAGAATGTGAAGGAGATGCGAAATGACTTGTCTGGTATAGGTCAAAAAGTTGACGCCCACGCAGTGTCGATCAAGCATCTTGAGCTAAATATAACTCAGTTGTCAACTACAGTAAACCCACATCAACCTGGCATTCGTCCAAGTAATACTATCCAAAATTCAAAGAATGATAGACATTGCATGGCAGTCACGACTCGAGGCGGTAAGCAGACTATTGATCCACCTATGCCGTCTGGGGTAGAAATTGATGCTAGTAAAGATGATAATGTGGTTGAGGTGACTGGAGAGTGCAAGAATACGACAGAGAAGGAAGAGGAGGTAACTCAGAAAGTTGTCCCCATACCCAGACCTCCACCTCTTTTCCCACAAAAGTTAGTGAAAAAGGCTGAAGAAAGCAAATATCGCAGGTTTATTAGCATGTTGAAGTAGCTTTCCATCAATATTCCGTTGATAAAATGTCTGGGTATGCAAAATTTATGAAGGATATGGTGACTAAGAAAAGGGTCGTGAGATTCGAGGATGATGATAGATTGCAACATTGTAGCACTATTGCTACTAGGTCCCTTGTGCAGAAGAAAGA
This sequence comes from Solanum acaule, assembly GCA_036250505.1. Lineage (NCBI taxonomy): Eukaryota > Viridiplantae > Streptophyta > Magnoliopsida > Solanales > Solanaceae > Solanum > Solanum acaule. The sequence goes on from JAJOOR010016758.1 coordinate 2,853, forward strand.
GGATCCTGGTGCCTTTACTATTCCATGTACCATCGGGTTGTTGCATTTTCCTAAGGCATTGTGTGATCTTGGGAATAGCATAAATCTGATACCATTGTCAATTTACAAAAAGTTAGGTTTGTGACATCCAATACCGACTACGATGCGATTTCTCATGGCCGACAGAACTGTGAAGAGGCCTATAGGTGTGCTCCATGATGGACTAATGAAAGTGGAGTCGTTCATCTTTCTGGCAGATTTTGTGATTCTTGACTGCGAGGTTGATTTTGAGGTTCCCATCATTCTTGGGAGACCATTTTTAGCTACGGGACGCGCTTTGGTTGATATGGAAAAGGGGCAGATGAAATTCAGACTGAACAATGAAGAGGCAACTTTCAATATTTGTAGGTCTATGAAGTAAAGTAGTGAGCTCCAATCGGTATTGGCGATAACCTATCTAGTTGAGAGTGTTTCTGAGGTGCAGGTTGAGGAGAGACTGGGTGTTGAGGCATTAGCAGCGGTTATGATGAACTTCGACAATGATGGTATTGAAGAGTATAATGAGCTGGTCGTCGCACTTGATAAGTGTGAATATCGGTCAAAACCAAAGAAGTTAGAGTTGGACATGAAAAATTGTGAGTCCCCACCTGCACAACCGTTTGTTGAGGAGGCACCGAAATTAGAGCTTAAGGCTTTACCACCACATTTGAGGTACGTGTTCTTGGGAAAGGATGATACTTTACCGGTGATTATTGCGGCTGATTTGAATGGGCGACAAATAGAGTGTTTGGTTGCCATATTGAAGAGGTTCAAGCGAGCCATTGGGTGGACTATTGCGGATATTATTGGGATCCCTCCCGGTATTTGTTCTCATAAAATTCTACTCATGCCGGATCACAAGCTTGGTATTGAGCACCAAAGAAGATTAAATTTGCCTATGCAAGAGGTAGTTAAAAAGGAGGTCATCAAGTGGTTGGATGCCGGAGTTATTTATCCCATTGCCGATAGTAGTTGGGTGTGTTCGGTTCAGTGTGTGCCTAAGAAAGGTGGGATTACTGTGGTTATGAGAGAAATGAGATTGTTCCAATGCGGCCTGTGACTAGATGGAGAGTCTGCATAGACTATCGAAAGTTAAATGCTTGGACAGAAAAGAACCATTTCCCTATGCCATTCATGGATCAGATGCTGGATAGACTGGCGGGTAAAGGTTGGTATTGTTTTCTTGATGGTTATTCAGGCTACAATCAGATTTTTATAGCTCCGGAAGACCAAGAGAAGACCACCTTCACTTGCCCTTATGGGACATTCATCTTCAAACGGATGCCATTTGGGTTGTGCAATGCTCCAGCAACCTTCCAATGTTGTATGATGTCAATATTCTCTGATATGGTGGAGGACACTATTGAGGTGTTCATGGATGATTTCTCGGTGGTGGGTGACTCTTCTGATAATTGTCTAGATCATTTGACTGAGGTGCTTAAAAGGTGTGAAGACTGCAACCTAGTGCTCAATTGGGAAAAGTGCCATTTTATGGTAAAAGAAGGTATAGTGCTAGGTCATCGGATTTCTGAGAAGGGCATTGAGGTAGATAAAGCGAAAGTTGAGGTAATAGAAAAACTTCCTCCACCTATCTCTGTAAAAGATGTTAGGAGTTTTCTTGGGCATGCAGGTTTTTATAGGAGGTTCATCAAAGATTTCTCAAAAATTGCACATCCGTTGGGCAAACTGCTCGAGAAGGAGTGTAAGTTCTATTTTGATGATGCTTTTCTAAGAGCATTTGGAGAGTTGAAGGAGAAGTTAGTCACTGCACCTATCATTATTTCACCGAATTGGGGACAACCGTTTGAGGTAATGTGTGATGCGAGTAGAGTGGCGCTTGGTGTGGTATTGGTATAGAGGCGAGAGAAAATTATCCATCCTATTTACTATGCTAGCAAAGCTCTAAATGTGGCCCAGAAGAATTATATTGTGACTGAACAAGAACTTCTTGCAGTTGTTTTCGCATTCGAAAAATTTCGATCCTACTTGCTTGGTACTAAGGTCATAGTGCATACTGAAATTTGATGGCGAAGAAGGATGCAAAATCGAGGTTGATTAGATGGGTATCGTTGCTGCAAGAGTTTGATTTTGTGGTAAAATATAAAAAGGGGACCGAAAATCAAGTTGCCGATCACTTGTCCATATTAGAGGAAGAGGCTATGCTAAAGCTTGGTGATAGGGCTGAAATTAATGATGTTTTTCCAAATGAACAGGTATTGGCTGCTTCTCATGATCTGATTCCTTGGTTCGCAAACTTTGCTAATTATTTGGCAAGAGATTTAGTACCCTTGGATTTGTCTGTTCACCAAAGGAAAAAGTTTATGCATGATGTAAAGAAATTCTTTTGGGATGAGCCTTACTTGTATCATAGTTGTGTTGATGGGATTATTCGTCGCTGTGTGCCCAGGGTGGAGATGTTGAGTGTACCTGAGGCGTGTCATTCATCGTCTGTTGGTGGGCATCATAGTGGTATTCGGACTGTGCATAAGATTTTGTAGTATGGGTACTATTGGCCTACCATCCACCAAGATGTTCATGATTTTGCCAAGTCTTGTGATTGTTACCAAAGAGAAAGAGGGATTTCAAAGAGGCAAAAGCTTCCTATGAATCCTATATTGGTGATAAAGTTGTTTGATGTATGGGGCATTGATTTTATAGGTCCATTTGTGAGTTCACATGTGATGAAGTATATTCTTGTTGCGGTTGATTATGTATCGAAGTGGGTGGAAGCAATTGTGCTCCCCAACAATGAAGGTAAAAGTGTCACCGCATTCTTGAAAAAGAATATCTTCTCCAGATTTGGTACACCGAGGGAGATTATCAGTGATGGAGGTTCACACTTTTGTAATAAGTTGTTCAAGGTGCTACTTGAGAAATATGGTGTCCACCACAATGTAGCCACTCCTTACCATCCGCTGACTAGTGGGCAAGTTGAAGTGTCCAACAGAGAGATCAAACAGATTTTGGTGAAGACTGTGAATGCTAATAGAACGGTTTGGTCAAGGAAGCTTGATGATGCTCTATGGGCCTACCGCACTGCCTACAAGACTCCCATAGGTATGTCTCATTACCAACTTGTATATGGGAAGCCTTGCCATTTACCGGTAGAGCTAGAGCATAAGGCTATGTGGGCAATGAAGAAGCTAAATTTGGATTGGGGCGCCGCATCTAATCAAAGAATGAATGACTTGAATATGCTTGATGAGTTTCGCCTAAAAGCTTATGAAAGTTCAGCCTTGTACAAAGAGAAGATGAAGAGGTATCATGATCAAAGAATTGAAAAGCGAGAATTTGTGGTGGGTGATCTGGTGCTTCTATTCAACTCTAGGTTGCGCTTGTTTCCGGGCAAACTCAAGTCCAAATGGACCGGGCCATTTTTGCTCCCAAAAGTGCTCCCCCATGGAGCGGTTGAGCTTGAGAATAGTGAAGGAACAAGGTTCATGGTTAACGGGCAAAGGATCAAGATTTATCTGGGAAACGCAGAAAGTGTGCAAGAAGTTGTTGAGGCCTACTATCTTAATGAACTCTGAGTAATCAAGAGGCATGCATCGTGCTGCGACGTTAAATCAAGTGCTACTTGGGAGGCAACCCAAGATGTAAAATCTAGCCAATAATATGTTTTTGTTTTCCGTTTAGTAGTTTTCTTTGTTTAGTTGCTTCTCTGTACTTATTTAGATAGTTGTTTTATTTTTTTTTGTGTTGGCAAGACATAGCATAGGGTCCGTGTCTAAAAAAAGTGTCCAGAAAATTTAAATAGAAAGGGCTAATGGTTGCTACATGTGCAGGGGCGAAAAGCTAAATTTGCAGAAAAAGGTATGGTGCAACGGTCTACGGACCCCCATCGACAGTCCGTGGTTCATACTACGGACCGTGAATGGCATCCGTAGTTCCAAGGTAAGTCTCTGAAATCTTCCAATGCAATTAGACTGATTGGTAGCACTACTGAGGGTGTTGTGATTGCTGATGTGGGCACTACTGAAGGTGGCCCCAATGTTGATGTAGCAAGCTCTGGGAAACCGGACCCACCCGCTTGTTGATGGTTCGTCGGCACTATGCACCATAGGTTTGCTTCACCTAAATCCATTACTTTTTATTGTTTTTTGTGTGCATTGGGTACAATTGCACCTATTTTTCATTGGGGGTGCGGTAAATGGATTGTGAGTGATAGGGTGAAGTCTGAGTAACCCAACTCATAATCCTCTTTTGGGGTTTTCTTGCCTGTGTTCTTTTCCCCCAAGAGACTACTTAATTTTTGTTGAACTGGCATGTGTTAGGACTGTATGTGTAGAAGCATGAGAAAGAATGAAGCATGATGGCAAAAATATGAAACTTTTTGAAAGAAATGATACCCGTCCAAAAACTTTTGTGATATGTGCTAAAATATTTAGGCTAGAATGAGTTGAATGTGTTGGCTCTGAGTATGACATGATAATGAACCAACTTGATGGCATGACTTAAGCTACAACTTGAACTAGGTCATCTGATAATCTGATAATAAAACTATATGCCAAAAGTGTGTGAGAATAGTTGATTGTTCAAACAGTTTTTGTGCCAATCTAGAACTTGCCCTGTTAGTCCTTCTAAGACAATCTACTCTAGAGGCTAGGAAGTGATCATAGGCCCTTGTTATGATAAGTCCACAAATTTCCTAAAAGAAGAATCCAACCAAATGAAATATATGCTCCCTTTAATCCAAATGCTTTGAGCCTAAATTAGACCATTTCTTTCTAAACCCATAACTCACCTTCCCATAATCTACTATGTTGGCCCTGGTCCCTCCTTGGACTTGTGCACCTTGACTTAAGCCAAAAGCCTAACTTGAGGGTGGCTAATGTAAAAAGTAACCTCAATCTTGGCCCTGATCCGACATCGGGTATTGTGCACCTCAACCAATGGAAAATCCATAAGTTGAGGGTGGCTATGAAAGAGGAGACTGAAAGAAAAATGGGAATGAAAAGAGTTTGATGTTGAAAAAGAAAAAAAAAAGGAAAGGATGTGACTTGTTGAAAGATAAAGAAAAGAATAAAACGCAAGAAAAAGATGAAAGTGAAAAATAAAGAGCTACAAAATCTAAAGTCACATCCATGGTTGAAGAGAATCAAGGGAAAGAAGGTGAAACGGTAGGATGTCAAGAATAGGGAAAAAAGAGGTAGAAAGCCTAATGTACTGTCAAGAAGGGCAGAAAGTCACTAAAACGTACCCAAATGTACCACACCTGACCCTGAGCCTACGTTACAAGCCAAGAAAGTCCTATAGTGATCCTAGAACCTAGTTTGGAGAGTCTAAGCAGTGAAAATAAGGGCAAGCCTATGGTATTGAGCACTAAATGTACTTGAAGTTACTTTTGAGTGGGAGTAAAATAGTGTATGTTGTGTGTTGGTGGGTCAGTCTTTGTCATGTTTGGATCCGCACAAGTTAGCTTGTTGAGTCTGAGAGAAAAGATTTGCCCTCGAGAAGAGAGTCGGGGTAGAGAGCCATGTGATTGCTTGTGCTTGAAATGCTTGCTTCTATACAAAGTGTCGTTTAGAGTTTTAGTGTGTCGCTTGAGGACAAACAATGAATTTTAAGTTGAGGGTGTTGATATACCGTGAGTTTACGGTATTTTTAATACATTTCACTTAAGAGTTGTGTGTCTAGGGCAATTTTGAATTGGTTTTTATGTATTTTTCTCATGTTTGCAGGAAATATGTTCAAACGTGGAAACTGAGAGACGCAGTTGAAGGATGTACAGAAAAGGGCATCTACGGAGGTGATCCACGAACAGTAGGTCCATTCACACTCCATAGATGGGTGTTGTAGATGGGCAGCAAAGGCTTGAAGGAAAATCAGGGAATTTTTGACCAAGTGTGGCCACAGTTGCAATCGACGGACCGTAGATTGATCTACGGACCGTACTGCTGATCCGTCAAATGATTTAGAGAGGGGTCCAGTACCTGATTTTGAAGATTCTAAGTATGGAGCTACGGAGGAGGATCCACGGACCGTAGATCAATTCTCGGTCCGTACTGGTGCTCCGTCGTTTGGTTCAGAGATTTGAAGATTTTAAAGTTAGAAATTTACCCAAGTCTTGAATCACGGAAGGGACCTACGGACCGTAGATCAATCCACAGTCCGTAGGTCAGTATGGTCGATTGAAACCGCGTCCTGAAACATTATTTCTTTATTTCGTTTCCTTTTTAGTTAGGACTTAGTTCTCTATATATATGCCATGTAAACCTCGTTTTTGGAGGTTAGACATTATTATTTTTGTTCTAGTTTTTGGCTTGGGAGATTGACTTGCAACTTTAGCAATTCTTAATTTCCTAAGCACGTTTTGGTGATTTTTACTTTGAAATTCAAGTTGAAATTCTGGGATTATTCTACTCTACTACGTAAGTTCATGATTTAATCTTCAAACATTATGAATTGTTTTCTTGCTAATATGGGTAACTAAATCCATAACTAGGGTTGTGGAAACCATGAGTGATTAACGAAGTATGAATAGTAACTAAGTAATTCCCGAATAGTGTTTTGCATGCATTGATAATTCTTTCATCTAAAAGTCTTTTTAACGGTGCGCAACGTTAGAACTCGCCTTGTTGCTACTTGCCGGACCAAGGAGGTAGTTAATAAGAAAAGAAGTATTAACATAGATTTAGTGTGATACTATCTAATAGAATTAATGTCGATTGGTGTGAGGGTGAAAACTAAGCCATACAACGATGTGACGTCTAATATGAGGTAATGGTAAGGGTTAGTAAATTATACACACGTAGCCGAACCAATGTGCGGGGTGAAATTCTCTAGATGCCGGACCAAAGATTTAGAGATACATAACTTATCGTTTTGCATGTAATACACTAGGAAGGGATTGCTATTACTAGGATTACGGAGTTATGAGCTTATGAGGAACACGTACGCCCTAGTATCTTTCTCAATTTGATAACAACAAAAGTTTGAATCTTGCTTACTAATTATTTTCATAATTTCCAAAATTTGTTACACAAATACCCCCACCCTTTTTTTACTTATTTGTCTCGGAAATACATTGGTTAAACGAATATAATCGTTATTGAACTTAAGTCTAAATCATATTCCTCGTGGGATCGACCCCAACCTACAAGTTGGGTTCTTTACGTGATAACAATCACTTATGCTTCTGAAAAGAGGTGTAATTTGAGCGTATCAAATTTTTCTCATTGTTTAATCAGAGCTTCATCTGCCCTCTCTCCAGATCGACCAAGGCATGCCGAGTAGCAAGAAATGGTCTCCCTAAGATGATGGGAACCTCAAAGTCAACCTCACAATCAAGTATCACAAAGTCCGCCAGAAAGATGAACGACCCCACTTTCACAAGGACATCTTGGAGCACTCCAATGTGCCTCTTCACAGTTATATCAGCCATAAGTAAATGCATCACAGTCGGTTTTGGAGCTCCTAAACCCAACTTCTTATAAATCGACAACGACATCAAATTAATGTTGGCACCCAAATTACAGAAAGCCTTCGCAAAGTGCAACTTACCGATGGTACAAGGAATGGTGAAAGCTCCAGGGTCCTCTTTCTTTTGCACAAGTGACCTCGTAGCAATGGTACTATAATGTTGCAACCTCTCATCATTCTCAAAACTGACAGCCATTCTTTTGGTCACCACCTTCATGAACTTTGTATACCCAGGCATTTGCTCCAAAGATTCTATCAACGGAATATTGATGAAAAGTTGTTTCAACATAGTTATGAACCTGTGGTATTTTCCTTCTTCAGTATTTTGCACTAACCTCTGTGGGAAGGGAGATAAAGGTCTAGGCATGGGAACAACTTTCTGAGTCAACTCAGCCTCCTTTTCTACAGAATCTTTCGACTCTCCAGTAACCTCAATATCATCCGCATCTTTTTCTACCTCTCTTTCAACCTCAGATGGCATGGGGGGATCAATAGTCAGCTTTCCTCCACGAGTTGTGATTGCCATACAATGCACATCATTTTTCGAATTGTGGATGGTGTTTCTAGGAAGTGTTCTAGGTTGGCATGGATTCACAGTAGCGGACAACTGACTAAACTGCTGCTCAAGTTGCTTTATCGACACTTCATGGGCATCAACTTTCTGACCAATCCCAGACAACTCATTACGCATCTCTTTCATATTTTCATCAGTTGCATCAAATCTCTTCATCATCTTCTGCATCATATCTTCAATACAAGTCATACTATTACCAGCCTCTTAATACCAGATTCTCTATTATCAGGTGGAACATAGGGCCCAACTCTCTCATTCATGTTGCCATAATTGTTCTGGTTGTAGGTTTTATCATGATTGTAGTTCCCTCTCGGTTGTAGTTGTCATAGTTCTAACCTTGGTTTCCTTGACCTTGGCACCAATTATCCAAATTGGAACCTGGGTGTTGGTTCGGAAACCCCCCGTCTAATCATCAACCAAATTTGCTTCCTCTTCATAGTAACATTCCTCAACTGGCGGTGGCGGGGTTCTATTAAGGTAATTTACCACATTTACACTCACATGCTTTAATACCAAGCCAAGTCATTTGTGCCATCTCTTCACGCATATCATCATTGGATTGACTCGGTGCAGTTTGGACAGCGAATGTGCTTCTACTAGTATTTTCCTTTCTAGTGCTCCATGCCTTATTGTTTCAGGAAATCTTCTCTAGTTTTTCGGCGATCTCCTCAAAATTACACTCACCATATGATCCTCCAGTAATAGTATCTAGTACAGCCTTTTCATTGTCATCATGTGCTCTGTACAAGTACTCCTTCAGTGACTCGTCATCTATGCAGTGATTCAGAACACTTCTTATGGATGCAGTGAACCTGTCCCATGAACTGCTTACGGACTCTACAGGTAGTGCAACAAAATTATTCAGTTTATCCTACTGATTTAACTTCTTAGACACCAGAAAATACTTCGCCATAAACACCTTATGCAATTCATCCCATGTATGAATCGAATTGTATGGAAGCTCAGAAAACCACATTGCAGCAACACCAGTCAATGACAGAGGCAAAACTCTCAAACCTATGACATTCATATCCGATTCTGGCCATCCCAGATAACTCTTACAGACACTTTTCAATTTAGCCATGTGACCATATGGATCTTCCGAATCTAAACCAGAGAACAACCCTCTTGCTGTAAGCATTTGCATAAGACTGCTGGTCACCACAAATGTATTCCCTGAAGGTAGAGAAGGAAGAACAATAGGCCCTTCTGATTCAACTGTATTATAGTCAAACCTGTAGTTATCACGAAACCTCGGTGCTAGTGGATTATGCACCCTCTATGCATCTTCGATTAGATTACCACCATGAACCTGAGCGGGCACATTAACAACCCAGGAGGCTGGAATTCAACTCAATCTCCTAGACCCTCTCCGATTGGATTGTTGATTACCCCTTGATTATTCATTTCCTCAAAGTTCTTCTCAGTTCAGGATCGTAGGGGGTCAAGGGTTCGCCTCGACTCCGTGTACTTGGTATACACTAGAGTTGAAATATGTAGAAAACAAAAACAAAACAAAATGTAAAAATCAGGAAATACTTGACTAAAGTTCAATAATGTAGTTAAACTTAATCTAAAAGCCAAATTCCCCGACAGCAGCGCCAAAATTTGATACGCTCAAATTACACATCTATTAAAGAAGCATAACCGATCATTGTCAAATAAAGAACCCAACTTATAGGTTGGCGTCGATCCCACGACGACTATGGTTTAGACTTAAACTTAACTCACAATTATCTCTTTTAGTCAAACTATTTCCAAGAAAGGTAGACCGGGGTTTTTTTTAACTAAAGTAATAGATTGTTGATTTGAATCAATAAATAACAAGTAAGCAAGATTAACAGTTTGAGAAATCAATATAAGATGTAAACTAGGGTATGTGTGTTCCCCACAAGCTTTTAACGCAGTAATCCTAATAATAGTAACCATATCCTAGTGTTTGTCATGCAAGGTTGGTAAGTTAGGTATCCCTAAGTGATTGGTCCTCCAAATAGGAAATTTCACCACGCAACTTGGTCCGTCTATGGGTATATGATTTACTAACCCTTACCTTTACCCCATATTATCCATCATATCAATGTAGTTTAGTTTCACCCTCACTTCAATTGAAATTAGACTATTAGATAGCATCCACTAAATCTCTATTGTTTAAAATCATTTTCTCATTCATTACCTCTTTGGTCTAGCAAGAAAGAACGAGGCGAGTTTTAACGTTTGCAACCGTTAAAAAGACTTCTAAATGAAAGGATTAACAATACAAGCATAAACAATATTCAAGAATTACTTAATTACTACTCATAGTTTGTTAATTGCACATGGTTCCCACAACCCTAGTTGATGATTTAGCTACTCATGCTTGATAGTTCACAATTCATAATTAGGTTAAAATAATTCATGAACTTACAGTTAGAATAGATGAAAACCCAAATCTTGAATTGAAATTCAAAAGTGTTCTTGCATAAACCAACTTTCAGAAATTAAATTGCTCAAAGTTTGCAAAATAATTCCAAAAGACCAAAAATATAAAACCTTACAATAATGTCTAACACTCAAAAACGGAAATTACAACTAATATTTATAGAAAAAAAATCCCAAACTAAGTAGAAAACAAACTAAGGAAATAACTTCTCAGACGTGGTTTCTGTTGACGACTTGACCTATGTACCGTGGGTCGACCTACGGTCCGTAGGTCACCCTCTGTGGTTCCATACTTGTGCAATATTTTTAGGACCTTCAAACAACGACTCCAACTACGGTCCACGGATTGGACTACGGTCTGTCACTTGCCTTCGTGGTACAAGTACTGGTACTTCAACTTTCTGATCACCAATGACGGATGTGCAAGATGGCCCGTGTGTTGACCTACGGTCCGTCGATGCTTCCGTGATTCCTAACTTGGTCATACTTCTTTGAACCTTCATCTACGCTTGCCTCATATATTAAGTTTGTCACTTATTGAGTTTTCTTATAATAATAGCTATTTTTACAGCATCGGTATAGCTCCATATAAGGCTTTATATGAAAGAAAATGTAGATCCTCTCTTGATTTGTTTGAGGTTAGAAAATCAGGGTTGTTTGGACTAGACTTAGTGTAGAACGCCATGGAACAAGTGAAGTTGATTAGAGAATGGTTGTTGACATCTTAGAGCCGCCATAAATCCAATGCGGATGTTAGGCATGAGACTTAGAGTTTGATGTTGATGATTTGGTCTTTCTTAAAGTTTCGCCTATAAAGGGCATTATTAGATTCCACAAAAAGGGAAAGTTGAGCCTAAGGTACATTGGTACTTACCGCATCATGTGACGGATAGGTCGAGTTTCCTATGAGCTAGAGTTACCTTCAGAGTTAAAGGTGGTACACCCAGTTTTCCATGTTTCTATGTTACGATAGTGTATCAGAGATCCAACACGTGTAGTGCCAACAACAAATGTTCAGATTTAAGAGGAGCTATCTTATGAAGAAATCCATGTTGACATAGTAGATAACCAAATAAGAAGATTGTGAATAAAGGATATAGCTTATGTGAAAGTGTTGTGGTGGAGTTGTAGTGTTGAGGAGCTGACGTAGGAAGTTGAGGAGGACATGAAGACTAAATATCCCCACTTATTCTCTCATTTAGATGATTTGAAGAGTATATGGAGAGTAGACTCACATTTGAGTATATGAGGTATGTTACTTGTGTTCTAGATGAATTCTTGTATTGTTTCCTATGTTGCCATAAATATTATTATCATTTGAGGATGGATGTTGACCCTTAAGAGGGGAAGTATGTAACACCCATCTTGTTTGAACGTTTGGATTAACTAGTACTTTTGGGATAAGACTAAGAGTATTTAACATATTAGGAGGGATGTTTTTGTCACGACTTGAGCCTACACCCTAGATGTGGCCGACACTCGAGAACCATTGTTGGTCCCCAAGAAAACCCTTATCCTGACTGACTACAAGCGGAAGACTAACTCAAGCATACAAAGCTTAAAAACTGAATAAAAATTCATGAAACTCAATTACAAAACTTTAACTCAAATGAAAAACTCTGAATATAAATAAATTATTCAACTCGCCATAAAATAATCAACTTAAGTCTTGAAAACATTTAATAAAATAAATGAACAGACTTCTGAAACTCTATAGTCTATCAATGAAGCCTCTAAATGACAAAGATGAAAGTCGGGACAAGACCCACGACCTCCTAACAACTGATATAACTTAAAGTAAAAGTGGAACCCTCCGGAAGCAAGGAGGCTCACCATATATAGCTCAAACTCCATGTGATATCAACGAAGCTCCTGTTGATGACCCTGAATACCTGTATTTGCATCTTGAAACGATGCAGGCCAAATGGCTCAGTGGAATGTACGAGCATGTAAGAGGAATTGTAAAGCATAACATAAGCTTGAAACTTGATAAAAATAAAACATACTTACCTCTTTTCAAACTTACTCAACTCAAGGAATACCTAAGGATACTCAAAACTACTCAAACTTACTCAACTCAGAAGTACTCAAGGATAATATACTCAACTCAGTAATAAGGTTCTCAACTCAGTGAAACTCAACAATAAAGTACTCGACACAATGACAAACATATCAACTCAAGATACTCAACTCAAGATACTCAACTCGAAAAACTCAACTTATGATACTTAAGGATAAACCAATAGTAAAAGATGAAATATATATATATATATGGAAAGTTGTAAAACTGTAGATAGAAACTCAATGTATTGAAAAATACAATAATACTCAGCGTGTATATAAAAAATACAATATAACTATGTGGGAGTTTCTCTAACCGACAACTATCACTATGAGTTATGTGATGATACAGTGTCTCGCCCATGCTGCCAAAACTATCCTATACTTTGCCAAGGTATAAAACCTCACAACTAAGTGGATCCACTAGTCTGTGCTAAAAAGCACTAAGGAATCATCTAAAAAGTATGACCCTTTCTACCCACATCGGCTACATGGTTTATGGAGACTTGAGTTATCTGAACTCGTCCCCATATTGGTGCTCAATACTATTCCCAAAATATACTCAGCACATATGTTTTAAAAACATAACTCTTTCTATGGTTTGAGATTATTACGCAAAATATTTTTCTCTAAAAAGAGATGTTACTCAACTGCTCAAAAAATCTTTTGGAAATCTTAGTTTCCTCTTCTTTTAAATGTGAAAACATTTACTCTTGGGAATACTTAGTTCCCATATATCATTTTTAGGAAAAATGAACTCGAATCTACTCTTTCTCAACTCAAGTGCTCAAGTCTTAAAACAAGTTTAGAAAAAGTTGTAAAAGACTTCTCAAAATAGGGTTCATGCCGAAATATGGACGTGAACGACTCAATTCAAGGTCTTCAATAACCGTACAAAGAACTCAATACTCGGAACTCAACAACTCAGAACTCAAGAACTTCAATGATACTACTCATTTAAAGAATGCTCAACTCATAAGGTTCATGCGGAATTATGGGCATGAACAACTCAACTCAAAGACTCAATGATACTCATCATCTCATGATTTCTCGACTCATATGGTTCATGCGAAATTATGGGCATGAACTACTCATCTTAAGGACTTCATGGGTAACATATAATAGTTCCATGATTAAGACTATAAGCTCAGAAAGGTTAGGAACTCAATACTAAAGACTTAGAACTTGAATATTCTACTCATCTCAAAGGTACTCAACTTATGAAGTTCATGCAGAATTTATGGGCATGAACGACTCGACTCGAGGGTCTACATAACAATATGGAACCCATGTATCCAACTCTTCTCATTCTTATACTTACTTCCTCAAAACTTAGCTCAAAACGATAGTTGATCTCAAAGGATTCACAATTGAACTTGAAGACTTTCTTGAACTCTACTCTTAACTCTTTCTTGAATTTGAATTATGAATTCAAGATTTATGATTCATGATACGAAGGATCTCAATAACAACATAGAAATTCGATAATTAGGAATACAACTTTTAAAAGAAACATGAACTCAAGAACTCAAAATCAATTTATCACAATAATACTCAAATCTAGGGGTAGAATCCTAGACTTCTCTTTTACAGATTTGAAAGTAGATGTAGGGCGTGAGGATGAACTAGTCCAACACTATGATAGCCTTACATACCTAGAAGAAGTTCTTGAAGAATCTTGAAGAAGAACTTGATTAAAAGTCTTGAAACCCTAGCTTGAAGGTAAACGATCAAGAAAACCATTTTTGAGATTCTTGAATTAGTTTCTTGAAATCTCTATGGCCAAGAATTATGATTTTCATTAGTGATTCATAATTGTATGGAGGATTTTGAGTTGAAAAAAATGGAATTCTTGGAGAAAGACTTACCTTGAAAAAGAATCTTGAAAAAGATTGAAAGTCTTCTACTTTGATGTTTCCTTAGGTTTTGCCCTAGGGTTTGAGAGATAAGAGAATGATGGATTAAAAGATGAAAATCTGATTGTTTTGTGCCTTTTATTAGTCAAGAAATTCGTTTAGGATTTTCTTGGAGGTAAAAAAACAAAAACAACCATTTTTTATGCTTTCCAGTCAACTAAATTCGTAACAACACTGTATAGGTTACTAATATAGTAATAACTTTTTATTCAGAAATTGAATTAACGTGAAATTGGTGGCGTTGAAAAGTAGATTCAAGCACCTTTAATTTAATAGGTTATAGCTCACATAAATCTTTATATTCTAAGATATATGGTCGTTCGAAATTGTCCCAAGTAGAATCTTACGTCAAAACTTAATCGATAAGGAAACTTCAAGAACTCATCAAGAAATTAAATTGCTCAATATTTATGGATAGATTCGCAAAAGAAACTCATGATTGGCGTGTGGGTGAACAAACCCAACACTATGGAAGCTTACATACCTCTTAGGGATCAAACCCATGGCGAAAATTCGCGACAAAACTCAAAAACCTCGACAAACGCCTTAATCCTCTCCTTTTTTCTCCTCTTCTTTTCTCTTCTCTCAAAACCCTAACTTATTTTTATGAAGCGTAAACTAAATCCAATCAGTTTTGTCCCCAACTTAATTACCAAAAATGAATTTAATTAGTTGGGTAGTGAAAAGACCATAATACCCTTCTAAAATCCAATTTTGAATTTCCTAATCTAGACAGCCCAACTTCGAATGGACATATATCCATCATACGAACTCGAAACTGAGCAAACTCAGTGATGTTGGAAAGATAATTTCAAAGATCTTTCCTACGGTATCTGGTAGCACACCTAACTCATCCTGAGATAGGATTTATGGTCATTTTAAGTCGACCCAAAACTCATACTTTGCTTAACTTTGTCAAACTTTCCAAATTTGATTATTTTCAAAAACGGTTTCTTTCCAATTCTAAGTCTTTCTAGTTCTTTAAAAAAATGAGGTGTTACAATATCTACCCCTTAGGATCATTCATCCTTGAATGACGACTGGATTGAGTACGAGACGGGGTTACTCTTATCATCTCTGCCACACTAACTAGAATTGTTCGTATTACTATTCGAAACCAACTAACGGCTCCCATTTAACTATTTCTCATAGATACCCCATCTTTTTCTCCCTCCTCAGTAATAACCTTAGACGGAATAAACACACCATCACTATCATGATAAGATCATTAACCTTCTCTTTTTAACATCACTCCACTACTAAAAGGACCTCTAAAAAGATATCCCCCAAACTCTTTCGAACTCGTTACTATTATATCTCAAACACTTGACTTGATTTCTCATCTTGTCATCCCCCCCTTAGGTCTAAAGCTGACACTTGAAAGCTATGGACCTATTCCATCAACTCTAAATTGGTCTACATCTTCTTTTACTCTAACACTCGGGAGAAGGTTATTTCATGACTACCGAACTCTCAATAGGCAGGTACTAAGACCGCTTTCTAATGTTTTTCTCTTAACCTCTTTTGATTACGCACCCGCTCAGTACACCTCGTAATGTTTCTTGTTACTCTTGTGACTTAGCCACACTTCACTTTCCTTATCTAAAGGTTTGGGTCTCTCACTTGTATTACTCACATTCATTTGCAGAAACCATATGTCAAGTCTACCATATCAAATATCAAGACTAACATTATCACCTCATGTTGCCATTCTTTTGATCATGACACTCATCTCAAATTCAAGATTAATGTTTATTACTAAACCCGAATATCAATATGATTGCTCGCCTACCATACTATACCTAATTACTTGATCAGTTCTATAACCTTCTGAACATCATGACCTCTCAAACAAATCATAAGCCTAGCTTAGATCTATCACTTCATAAATACTCTGCTCTCTTATTCAACACATGAATTTAGTCTCCTCTAATACGATGGCACATCGACATCAACTCTATTCTGGTTAATAAATATATACTATATCTCATCTTGACTAGCAACTCTTACTCTACCCATAAGGGGAAAATCCTCATCAATAACTTACTGGGTGCATGACTATAGTAATATAGCTCTTCAAAACACTATCTCTCTTTCTTAAATCACTAAACATCTGCATACTTTCCTCTAAGTAGAATTTTACATTAAAATTTAATCGATAAGGAAACTTTAAGAACACTTATCAAGAACTCATCAAGAAATTAAATTGCTCAATATTTATGGATAGATTCGCAAAAGAAACTCATGATTGGCATGTGGGTGAATGAACCCAACACTATAGAAGCTTACATACTTCTTAGGGATCAAACCCATGGTCCTCTCCTCTTTTGTCCACTTCTTTTCTCTTCTCTCAAAACCCTAACTTATTTTTATGAAGCGTAAACTAAATCCAATCAGTTTTGTCCCCAATTTAATTACCAAAAATGATTTTAATTAATTGGGTAGTGAAAAGAGAAAAATACCCTTCTAAAATCCGGTTTTGACTTTGCTTATCTAGACAACCCAACTTCGAATGGACATATCTCCCTCATACAAACTCGAAACTAAGCAAACTCGGTGGCGTTGAAAATATAATTCAAAGATATCTCCTACGGTATCTGGTAGCACACTTAACTCATCCTGATCTAGGAGTTATGGTTGTTTGAAGTCTACCCAAAACTCATACTTAGTTTAACTTTGTCAAACTTTCCAAATTTGATTATTTCGAAAAAGAGTTTCTTTCCAATTCTAAGTCTTTCTAGTTCTTTCAAAAAGCGAGGTGTTACAGTTTTATAAGGTATTTTAATTTCTCAAAGTTCACATGTTAAATTTTGAAGTCAAGAAAGTTGTGAAATAAAAGTTGGCAAAAGTTTTTGTAAATGTCGCTACGGAAATCTCTAAAATTCTGGGTTAAATGCCTCAACAATTTTCTCCAAATATATAAGGAGTTAGAATGCCCATAACCTATCAAATCAAAGGTCTACAAGTGTAGTTTCGAACACACTAAAGAGTTGGTCCATACGACTTTAGACTAGAGATATATGCATATTTTTGTGAGACTGCGTAGGTAGACACCTCTAAGCGGGTCTCTCTAGTTCCTAAGTTAGTGGTCTTCCCCTTCTTCGTACTTTTTTCGTTAAGAACAAATGAAAACCCATAAAAACCCTCAAGTAATTTTCCAAATACTCCTTGGGTGTTTAGTTTTCCAACTCAGAAGTTTAACGAAAGTTGCTCTAGTAGTGAGTTTATCATTGTGGTATAATTTTCTTATAGATTTATGCTTCGTTTGTTATTGTTGCAAGGATGAAGATTCTTAAGCTTGATATTTCAAACATTTTGATTGAAGTAATCTTCTTCTTACCACCGTCCTTCCTAATTTCATGTCCTAGTATCATTTTTATAAATTATTGAGTCATGTGGTGGTGTTTTTGATTTTGTGGTTGGGGGAAACCCTTTGATTAAGCTTGGTTATTATAATTGTGTATTGATTGTGTTAAGGTGCTAGAAAGAATAGGGGACCACAATGTTTCCCCAACGCTTCCAAAACAGGCCCGCAATGCTTCCCCAAGACCCCCAGATAATGCTCCACTATTTCCCACACCAAACACGACAGAAATGAGCTCAATCGAAGCTCTAAAGGTCAAGAACTCAAAGTTGGAAATTTGAAAAAGCGAGCTGAATTCAGGATTGATCACCATATATCACAAGCTAAATGACCTCCAGAAATGCGGTCCCCAGGTTCGCCAATTGTAACTGTAACACCCAGGAAATTAGTAGGCTAAAACTAGAGCTAAACGTAAGGTTAGAGTCAAGAAAGGAGGGCAAGAGCCAAGGCAGAAGGCCAAGGGCCAAGACAAAGACCAAGGCTGTCCAAGCCTTGCCAAGGCACTACCCCATGACCACGAGGTACTTCACGACTAGTGGTAGTCACCACGAGTCTTGGTGCCACTCGTGGAGATGGAGGCAATAACCTCCTTAAGGCTGCCCCAAAGTGGAACCTCCACACAAGCCACTTCACGGCTCGTGAAGCCATCGACGGCCCATGGGAATGGCCTTGGTCATGGCTTGGTGGTGTGAGCATGGTTAGGAAGTGGCAATCCACTGCCTCAATGCCCACGAGAGGGACCACGGCTTGTGGCATGCACCACGGCTCGTGGAGCACCTCGTGAAAGTGTCTTGGGCATATGGGCTAAAGGCACTTGTTTCCTAGCCACTACCTCAAGTCCACGAAGGGGACCACAACTCGTGGAGCCCTTTGTGGTCACTTGAAGTTCACTTAAAGTGAGGGGTGTTTTGGGTAATTCCGATTAAAGTCTTATTAAAGTGAAGTCGTTTTGCCATAGTTTTATACACCTATATAAGTCATTTTAAGTAAAAATACACCCATTCACCCCATTATTTCCTAAACCCCAAATCAAATCCCAAAAGTTCATCTCCTCTCCAAAAACAATTCTCTCTCTAAAACTCCAAGGAAGAAGAAGAAGAAAGTTGAAGCTAGGGTTTGAAAGAGCAAGGATTTCTACTCAATTTCTTTGGAGATTCATAGCTAAGGTATGGTAGTCCTTCATCCATGGATAGTCTTCATCCATGGAGTCCCTCCAAATCCAATTTCAAAACTAGTAATTTCCCCAAAAGCTAGGGTTTAACTCCAAGTCATGGATTTCTTTCTAAAAATGATTTCAATGATTTAATTGCTTTATATTATGATTGAATTGATGATTTACTATGGTTTTATGTTGAAATTCCCCAAGAATCCATGAAATCCTCATATTCCCAATTTATGACCTTGTGATATGGGTGATTTGATGAAACAAGGATATTATAAGATTATGCTTGTAGTAATTGAGTTATTTAAATCATGTTATTATCCATGTCTAATGAAGAAATTCTAGATGTGTTGATGGAATGTTGTAACGACCCGAAAAATGATAGAGTGAAACTAGAGCCTCACATGTGAGTTTGGAGTCGAGAACTTAATGAAATGATTATATTTGAATTTGACCCAAAAAGTTCTTAAAAATGTGCTTCGGAAGTTACCGGAAACTTGTTTAGCTG
>JAJOOR010016759.1:0-15073 GCA_036250505.1 Solanum acaule
TTCTGCATTGATGCTAAAAGAATCCACGACAATATCTCAGAAACAGAATAGAGAAAGAAGAGCATGCATTTGAGTAAGTAATATATACCTTTTACCAAATTTTCTTTCCATATTGAAAGTGAAACTCAAAACCTCTTGCAGTATATGCAAAGACCTATGAATAATAGAAACCTGTATGGAATGAATGAATAGTGTTATGAAGCTAGTGATAAGAAACTTCTATGGAATGATATAAAAATGAAGCCTTTATGAATTCCCTTTTACTTCAACATAACATACAGTAATCATTCAAAAGAACTATATAGCCGACCCCAACATGATTGGAATTGAGACATAGTTGTTGTAATCATTCAAAGGAATTATAAAAATAAAACCAAAAAAAAAAAACTCTGCACTTTTGTTAAGGAAAAGCCTTAGTACTTAATTATTTTTTATACAGGTAATATATGGAAAACCTTAGTAATTGATGCATACTTATATTTATGTATATATTTCCTTTATTCTTAGAAGTTTTGTTGTTTGCATAGTTTTCTGCTCCTTGGCCAATCAGCCACCTCCCATCCGACTCTGATTTCCGTAATACTCTCTTGGTCTTGCCATGGAAATTTTGGGTAGGATTTGAACCTCAATTCTAGATTATCAAGTTATAACTTATTTATGGAAGGCGGGGTGAGGATCTTCATGATGGGTGGGATCTCACTAGTGAATCAAAAATTGGATTTACAATGGATCTCATCCAAATCGCCCTATCTATCCTCCTGTGGAGGTGAGGGTTCTGTCGGTATGTATCAGTCGCGTAGAGAGAAGGTGCATAAAGAAGATTAGAATCTAAGTGGTAGAACAAAGAAGGTGAACTCCAACGGACCAGTTTGCCAATTGATGCAAACCGGTATAATAGGTGTGCGAGGCATATTTCAATGCGAAAAGTGGTCCCAACAAGGATGTCCTTATCTTTCACTTGAAAGAAGAAAAGCAAATAGGCATAGTACCGGAAAGGATGGATTTGGAGTTTATCCTCAATCAAGAGCTACTTGAAAGTCAGGATGGATTTCACACACCTAGTACGTTAAGGATCACATCTCGTACTATTAAGATTTTCAGAAATATTCACAGAGCTTTCAAAAATTAAACCAAGATTTTTCACTTTTTAAGTTCATTAGGCAATTGTGTATATTGAAAAACGATTTTCAAAATCATTGTTAGAACTGTTGGCCTACCAGCTTTCCCAACTTTCTCCTTTTCTTTTCAGGAGTATGAGATGGATACAGCTTTGTAGGCCTGAACACTTTTTTCATTGAGAATGGTAACAGTATCATACATCATCAGCACAAAGATATACTCGAACCCAAATTTACCATTCACAAAGGTATATCGTTGCTTATTACAAAAGTCTGCACTATTAACCTGGACATTTTACCAAGATAAATGGATATTGCCATTAAAAAGTTTTACATGTTTAGAAATGTAAATTCCACATTAACAACTAAAACAGAAGGGAAAATGATAAATATCTAAGCTTACAATCGCACATTTTTAAGTCTGCAAAGACCAACCAACGCTTCTAACAAATCTTCGAATCTCACCATTTCATCATTAATCTACAAGATACAAGACCACAAATTATGAGAGTTCAACCCTACTAAGAGTCTAAGACAAAATAAGGTAAATAAGCTACACATAGTATTTGCAAAATAAAGAAATGCGGTGCAGATCAAGTGTAGGAAAAGCCTTTTTTAATGAAGAAAAGGTAATAGGAAAAACCTTTATTTATCTCATTTTATTGAAATTTTGTTGGAATTTATGCCAGGTGGGAGAAAAATAGAACATAATGGAAGCAAAAGATCCATATAGGCGAGACTTAATAGTGAGGATTAAGGTTTAGTCAGGTACACTTACATTAGGGTCCAATTTTTACTAAGAGTCTGTTTAGAGATTGTATGTCAGTACAAAATGCAAAAAATATCTTATGTTAGAGAACCTTAAACTATTGAATATTGGAAGTTTGGAACGAGACGAGTTCAAGTGGAGCAAAATGGGTAGTGAAGATTCACATAGTTAGCCCCAACTAGTGTCGTATAAAAGCATAGTCACAAGAAGTAAAAGATCCATATAAAGAATACCAACAAGTAAGGATTAAGGCTTAATCAGGTTGGTACTCTTGTATATAGTAAGTCTTCGGTTGTTAAGAAATTTGTCAGTAGAAAATGGAAATACCCACTAATTACGAGAACACCAATTTATAAATAATGTAAATGGATTCAAATTAAGTAAAATGGATAGTGAGGATTCACATAGCCAAACCCAACTAGTTAGGGGTGAACCATACTTGGTATTGTTACTGATATTTTATACCTACATTATGAGAATAGTACTCACTTCAAATGTTGATCAGTACTCTTTCCATTATTTCCACATCATAAAAGGAACTTATAAGAAGTTATAATGCAAGATTCCAAGAAAGAAAACTAAAATAATTTTAAAAAAAAGAAAGAACAAAATTGATGTAAGATAAACTTGTTTATTTTTGACTAATCAAGTTACTGTTTAACAAAAAAAACTTGTTTGTTAATCTTTGGAACTCAAATATGTTAAGCTAGTGAATTCAAAACTAACCAAAGTGACACTTAAAATGCAATATGGAATGGTAAATAATTTGAATTGTCACTAAAATCAGAATTGGTAAAAATACAACTCATCCAGGTTAAATTTGCAATGTAAACATTTCAACTCATTTATACTTTTGCTTTGATGTATTAGAGAAACACTTGATAGAAAGCATTCTTAATAATTATAAGCATATCAGACCTTTAAAAGTAATGGGAAGCTTAATGTTACTATGTTAGAATATTTCTTTATGATTTTAGGATAAGGTACTATTTAGTTCATAATAAAAATGATAATTTTGTGCTAAACATATGAGCATTTTTGATAGTTTTTAGAACTTATGGGTTTAAGTCATGTTTCATATTATTTATTTTTTAAAAAAGTGAAACATCTTTCCAAAAACTAAGGCCAAACACATTTGAAACTACAATCCAAACTTCACCCAAATCTGGTTTACCAAAAATATTTGGCAATCTAGGGCCAACACTAGCTTAACAGAGCAATTGTTTTGGTCAGCCCACTAATGTTTGCATTAGGGTAGGATGTCTACATCACACCCTTTGGGTGCGGCTCTTCCCCCTACCCTGCTAACGTGGGAGACTTTGTGCACAGAGCTGCCCCTTTTTTTTAAGAGAGCAACTGCCTTTAATTTAAATGCATGACCAAAGCAAGTGTCAAGTAAAATATGAGAAAAAGAGTTCAAGCAAGTGAAAATAGGAAAATCTTAAATTCCAGTCCCTTAGCTTCCTTTTTCGTGGTTGAGTTGAAAGTAAATAGTGAATGAGTAACAAATATAAGGAATACCAATTCATATAAAAGGAAAATCCAAGACATTGAGAGAGATTTATCATCCGGTTAATGATTGTTAGTATGCACATCTAGAGAAACAAGAACCTGAAGGTGAAGTGTAGTCAAAGTGAAAAAAGATATCACTTAATGGATATACCTTGGTCAATACAGAGAAAAGATGAGACACTTTTGCACTCTCACCAGAATGAGTATACTGCAGATTATCCTTCAAAGAAATCTTTGACTCCACACTTGTCCTTAAGGGCAAACTCGTGTTTAGGTATCCAGAAAGGACACGGAAATCAACTTCACATGTCGCGTACAACTTCGAAATGAGAAGCCTTCCTAATCTTTGGCCACAAGACGAGCTCCATGCATCCAACAACTTGTTTCTACGGCAAAAATTATCAGATAAATTGTTTTCAGCTGATAAACTGGTAGATTCATCAGGTCTTTCAGTCTGGATCCCAACATCCTTAGAGGATACTATACCTATGATTCAGCATGCAAGGAAGAATGGATGAGCAGATCATGAAAGAACTCATTTTCAGGAACCATGACATATAATTGATTTTAATTCCACATCTCAGTTTGAACTAACCGATTTTTGTGCTAGAGCCAATATGCTCATTCATAGAGCGTGTGTTTTGGAATTCCAGGGATTTTATTTGGTCTCCTTGGATGTTGATACCCGAATCTGTACTACTGTAAACACAGACGAGACCGTAATTTTAGCATGAGATTGACCTCATTTGCAGTGCAAGCAAATCATGACAGTTAAAACCTAATCATTCTCATTCCAGAATAACAAGGATGCGCAAAAGTCAAATTAAATGGATAAGGAAACTAGCAATCAAAAATATATAACTCATATAAAGCATATTAGCAAAGATAAGAATTTCTCCAATGTTATGACTCCTTCAACTTTTACACACTGCAAGAAGCAACCTTCACTAAAATTCTTCTATTAACCCTTTAGCATTCAACTGAGAAGTTTAAAGTTTCACCAAAAACATGAGAAAGAACATGATGTTGCATCACAAAGTTCCTCCCTAAGCACACAATATATGCATTTTTTCCCTAAAATTTCAAAAGGATCAGCATAGTTGTAAAAGGCTTGGCACTTTGTCAACTAGCAATAGAATGACACGTGAGCATGGTTTGTTACAAAGAAATTTTTTTGTACCAATTTTGATTCATAAGAACCTTAGAGAATGACATTAGTAACTCTGATAAATAAATTTGATATATTTTCTTCCAAAACCTTCTTAAAAGGAAATTTAAAACATTTTACATTCTATTCTTCAAGATTTATTGTGCCCCTGATGCATATATTTCCTTGTACTTCATCTCTTAGCATCTTTGTTGTTGAATTAAAATTTGGAGATAATATGTAAGTCTCCACCCTCTGAAATATATCCATGCATTACACTTCTTTGTCATGTACCGCACCAATGTGGTAAAAAGATTGGAATAATGTCACAATAAAAAGAGGTTCTTTGCAGGACGAAAAGGGGAGAAGAAATGACAAATTTTCATTTTACGAAATTGTAGAAATTATTGAAACTAAACTTCTTATATAGTTTGTATTCACCTCCATTCAGATACTATCTCAATTGTGCAGATTAACTAAGGTATAATCAGAGCGAAATAGGAACAACCAAAAATATAACATAACTTGCAACAAAAATGAGACTAAAAGGATAGAGCAATAACATTATGAATAATATAGGCTAAGGAGTAGTTAATTGATTTTGCATGCACATTGACAGAGGGAAGAAAAGGAATCTTGTGCAGATTAGATTATTAAAAAATATGTCTGGTTATTGCTTGTCAGATCAGGCTATCTCCTTATTATCTAATGTGGTACGCGCCTTAATCAAGAATAATTGTGGTCAACTTTTATTATGCATAAAATATAGTATACCCTAGAAGAAGAACACCATAACCAAAGTTTCCTGCAACTACCTGTCAAACACAAATTCCACTAGGCACTTACACGTTCACAATCTTTGGAGGAGTAACCTTGAGTCTCTTCTCTTTCTTATCTCTTCCCATTCTGAGCTTAATGCACTCTTGCTCCTGAAGCGGTGCAAAAGATCATTATCTACTAGGAATTTTCATCAGAAATATATTGAAGACAACTAATGTCATAAAACCACTATACTAGGTCTTCAGCATCTACTCAATGTCAATGTCATGCACATAAAGATTATCCATCAAGGTAAACCAGTGTAAAGAATGCTAACTGCTAAGTCAAGTGAGATGAATCAGACATAATCCAAAGGGAACCAGCTAAACAAATAGTACAACACAATGTGGGTGCTTAAAATTAAAAAGTTCCTTCAATGAGGTCATGCAGTTAAGTTCAAGATTTTTCCCTTGCAGGAATCTGTTCATTTATCTCCATAACATATAAAAGCAACTACAACTCAATTACTGATCGAAATCAACTGAAACATCTGCCTAACACCCTAATGCCTCTACAGTCATATAGAAACCTTAGAAAGACATTTAAATTCCGGAACTCCAAAAATTCAAATTTTATACAGCATACATGAGAGTATTGATGGGTAGGGTATATGACGTACCAAACGATTCCGCTCCTCTGAAATTCTATCAAGCTCCCTCTGCAATTAAAAAAAAAAAAAAAAAAGCCCAATCCATTCAAAGAACATTCTATATAATGGGAAGGCAAAAGTAGTCTACTGCCCAGCCAATTGATCAGAGAATGGCTTCTTCATTTATAAACATTACTATTAATTACATACTAGTAGCATTTTCTAACCTTCAAACTATCAATTTTTTCTTCGTTGGCATTGTGGGACCCGCTAGCAGGGAGAGAAGAGCGGACAGCGGCAGCGGAGAAAACGTCGACATCGGATAACTGATTGAAACCTTTAGACACTTCTGGAACTCTCTGAGACAAATCCCGCGGAGGCGAATAGCTAACCTCGACGTACGACACCGCCGGATATGATTGCTGCAGCGGCGGCGGCGGTAGTGGCGGAGGTGGAAGGGATTTCTGAGTGGCAATGGACAAGGCCTGCTCTTCAGCTTGGACAAGTTGATCGACGAAATCTGCGTCCCATTCTTCGTCGAAACCCTCGTCCGCCATTGCTGTAAAGGTTTCTCTTTTTTTCAGTTTATATTTTTCATCTGCTCGACTTCTCCATTTTGCGCGCGCTTTGCCCCTTTTGTCAGGGTATTATTCGAAAAGAGACAGTAATTTAAGTGATATGCCAAAATGCTCCCAATAGTTTTTGGCATTTCCTTTTTCTTCCCCAAATGTTTCTTTTAGGTTATTTATAGCCCGTTAGATTTTGATCGGCTAAAAATGTTTATTTAAAATACATGAGGTGTTTGATCAAATTTGAAAATTGAAATATTTTCTCCATTAATTAAATTTCTCATTATTTATTTTCTTTATAATGTGGGGAATCTTCCTCTGTTTCTTCTCGTCATCAAGAATAGTCTTGTATTACGAATTGATTGACAACCATTTTACTAATACATTTTCTAAAATTATTGGATGTTAGTTCAACAAATATGGTGGCACTAGAAAAGTTATTATTGTTAAATTAGGTCTTAGGCTTAACTCACACCCCAAAAGTTAGCTCAAAGGGAGGAGGATTGTCCAAGCCTTATAAGGAGTCCGCCCATCTTATTAACCATCGATGTGGGACTTTTGTCATTCTTTAATACCCCACCTCACGCCCAGTGCATCTTAGCATCTGGTGCATGGGCAATTTTGATTTTGGGGGCCCCAACATCGGGTAGGACGGGCCTTGCTCTGATACCATGTTAAATTAGGTCTTAGGCCTAACTCACACCCCAAAAGCTAGCTCAAAAGGAGGAGGATTGCCCAAGCCTTATAAGGAGTCCACCCATCTCATTAACCACCGATGTGAGACTTTTGTCATTCTTTAACAATTATGGCTATTGAAAATGGCTTGATAAAGAACTTCAGACATCATTCGTTGTAAAAGGAACAATTTAAAGGTTGTGGATGATATTGTTTATGTAACTTGTCCAGATTTAAAGGAAATGTATGCCTTGAAGAGGTAAGGTGTTAAATTTGAAGTTGAAAATGTGTTTATTTTAATGTCTTGGGCTACTTATTACCATGATAGTGTCAAAGGCCCGCTTTCATGAATTTCATCTATATTAAATTTCTTAATATCAGAATATAAATATCAATTCGAGTTCGTCTCTTAGGGACTGAAAATTTTGATAACTAGCTACTAAAATAGTGAATGATGTTTAAGATATTGTGAATAATAAGATCCTCATGTTAATAGTCAATTCTTTCTGGTAAGTGTGCTAAGATGGTATTGGTTTGGGTCTAGTCGGTCACCACGTGCGAAATGAGAGATGTTGGTATTAAGTTTGGATCGTGGATCGCGCATAGATAATCTTGATCCGCTTAAAATAAATAAACCTAAAGAAAATTATTAAGAAGTTACCACATAAACAATGTAGCTTCTATCCTATTTTGAACGTTGATTTTGGGGAGAAAATTCTTAAGTGTATATAACTTTCTCTTCAATCTTCATATTAAAAGACACAATTTTCTTTGTTTTCGATAATAAAGAAAAAATACATTGGTTCTCTATATCTCCCATGAGAACACACTGACCAAAAAAAAATTTAGTTTGTGATTAGGACATTATTTCGATGAAGTCAACTTCGGAAAATTACTTTCATAATGAGTTCAACTATTTTCATTAAAATAAAAAAGATATACAATTCATTATTTCGCTGCTTAATTTTATTCTATCCACATGATAGCTCATAAAAATGTTTTCCTTAACAATTACACCATAAACTTTAATTCTAACGACTTTCTTAGGTCAAAGTCAACTACATATAACAATCATAATTAGTTACTAGTATTTTTTTAATAGACTGATTCACTTGAAAAATAAAAACAGAAACAATTATAACCATATATTATAAAACATAGTATTTCTAATTAAATCGTATAAAACGTATATATTATTCATACAATAGAAAGTGAAATATACTTATATGTGTATTTATTATATCTAAACAAGAACATTATGTACATAATAATAAATATCATATTTTTATTGTGGAACTCTGGATCGAGGGAAATTTGCAAGCCATATATTCTTGAGTGTGTATTGGGTATTCCCACTTTTATCAATAGCACGTAAATTATATAAGAGACGTAGATCATAGTACGATGAGCTCGACTGAGAATTGATCTATGTCTTCCTTTATGACTATATTGCATTTATCATTACATGTAATGTTGTATTATTTACTTATAGAGGGATCGAAAAATAAAAAAAATACTTAGTATCCAAAATTTGTTCTTGAAATCTCAAGGTGAAATTTGAATCTTTCAAAACAATTAAACCAATTTCTGATCTTGTGTTTAGAATATTTAAAATCTATATATACACATCGTTTTTTAATTATTTTTTTTTTATCTCATATATAATAGTATAGTTTTCTTGTTACGGAAGTTCAAGTGAACACATGTACTCCTTCTAAATCACCCTCTAATTATTATCATTGCATTTACATAACGTATTCTATAGTAATCTCATTTGTGATTTGTTCATGCGTCGAACTAGCAATCATGAAGAGTTTTATAAAAGAAGTCAATACTCCTATTTAAGAAAAATAATATAGTAAATGTTGACTCTTTCAAATTTTGTAACTTTTTATTATCGTGGTGTACGATTTGACATCAACAAGTACCAAATAACTATATTCATCAAAGTTAGAATAAATGAAAATAATCATCTATATTTTTTGTTTTCGCTGAATTTTAAATTTAAAACCTCAAAATTCTTAATCACTTTTTTAGCCCACATTTTTTTTATTTTAAAAATGACATTTGTTGCATTGGGGATACGGCAGAGAAGTCGATTTAGTGTTTCTTAAACAGAAAACTGGTGGGCCTAAAGATAGAAAATAGACTGCATGTCTAATTCTCAATAGTCTACCCCACACACCCACTGTGATACAGTGAAGAAGACAGCCACAGCCCACATGCCAATGAAAAATGCTAAAATATATCATCGGACTTTGAGAATTTTTTTATTTTATTTATGTCAT
This sequence comes from Solanum acaule, assembly GCA_036250505.1. Lineage (NCBI taxonomy): Eukaryota > Viridiplantae > Streptophyta > Magnoliopsida > Solanales > Solanaceae > Solanum > Solanum acaule. The sequence goes on from JAJOOR010016759.1 coordinate 9,487, forward strand.
TTACGTTAAAAAATAATAGCATAAATGAGCTTTTTTTCAAATGAAAATGACATAAATGAACCATTTTTTTAAGAAATGACATAGATAAGCCTTTTCTCAAAGTTTGATGGCATGTTTGAGTTTTTTTCCTTAAAAAAATGGATAAGACACAAGTACCCCTAGACTATTATTGGATTCAAAGTTGGTGTTAAAGAGTACAAATTGACTTCCGTCCCTTGTGACTGAATTGAATGAATAAACGGATGAAATCAAAAAATAATTCAACTAATATGGTCGAAATTCCAGAGACATACATTAACTAAACTTAGGTCCTATTACCCCCTCGAACATTTTTTTGTAATTTTGTACACCTTTTTGACTTAAAGGAGTACTTGTGTCTTATACCAAAAATAAATAAATTCTATGTTTTAATTAATGTACCTAATTTTAATTTGGTATGAATTATAAAGATATAAATTTTAAAAATAAAAAAGATTTTTCGTTGATTGTAAATTAATTAAAAATATATATAATGTCTAAAAAAGTATCTTTTAATCGGTATAATCTTAAACGTACTAAGTCTATAAGCATATCTGAATCAGTTATTTTTAGGAAAAAACTTCTCCCTTCCATTGTGGCTTCACCCGTGAGTGTAGTTTCATAACAATTTTTGAGCATCTTTCACATCTAATGAATTAATTCAATATTAATTACGATAAAATAGAATTGTCAATATATTTCAAATAACTATGACTATATTTAGTATCTCACATCAATATAAATATCGAATAATTATGATCAAATCTATTATCCGTCACCACCACCATCTTATATGATTATGAACACACTCACATGGCACTTACGTCTAATTTAAGTACTTTGCTTCCCCTCCAGCCAATTGGATATTTTAATTTAATCTTGACAAACCGTCCCTTTGTGTTTATTGGCGACTTTCAATTTCTATCACTTTCAACTACCAAATAAATATACTATACTATATATTTCCTCCATCCAATTTATGATACATTTTTTTTATAAGTAGTTTTCAAAGTATTCGACTCAAGTTTTTTTTTCCCCAATTTGTTTTGTCTTTACATTTTCTTAATTTTTTTTAAATACAGATTATTACTTTTAAATAATTCTTTAATTTCATTTCAAGTAACTTATTGAACATCATAAAAATAAAAATCATTTTGATTGCTTGTATGTCGGGATAAAATAAAAAACAAACAAGCAAATTGCAAGTGGAGTACGGAGTTGTCTTTATTAGGGAACTCTTTACTTTCAATGTGAAATTCTCGGTGCCAACTCAGATTTAATCAGGCTTCGATATGAATACCATGAAAAAACTTTTAAAAAAATATTGTGGAATTAAAATTATTTAAAATTAAATCGAATCTAGACAAAACCATCAATGCAAGCTAACTTATCTCCCCCTTTTCTTGGTTTTCTCTCACTATATTTCTAGAAAGAGAAGCTGAATTTTTGTATCAAAAAATAAGATCAGAAGACACCCTTTTGGGTGAATTTTTGTTCTGATTAAAGAGCCTAATATGGTGGGAATTTTTTCTAGATTTTCTGTCAGCAGAGCTGGCCATCGTCGAGCTCAAAGTGCACTTGTGAGTTTTTTTTTTTTTTGAGTTCATTTTTGGTAAATTCTTTAACTTTTATGTAATTTGGGTTGTTTTTCGATTTGGGTGTCGAAAATTTTCTTCTTTTAATCTCCTTTTTAATGTTAATTTGATAATGATATGAGTTATTTGATCGTTTTCATTTGAAAAGATAGAGGCTTTAGATCGACTGATCACACACAAGAAGAATTTATTGGCTTTAGATTGTTAATGGGTTAAACTTTTGATTTGGTATGAATTTGCTTTTTGAATTTTGTAAAGTTAGGTACTTTTGAGATTTTTTGGGATTGTATAGTTCATGGTGTGTAGCCTGTAGGTGACTCTAAATTTGAGTTTGATTTTGGACATTTTTCTGCTGAACATGTTTGTGTTACTGTTCTTAACTGTTAAAATCAACTATACTGACTTCATTTTACATTCGGATTGATTTTACTGTGTAAGTAATTGTATTTGAGCTCTGCCCCGAGAAGGTAGAGGTAAGGTCTGTGTGAGTCTTCCCCTCCCCAGACCCCACTTGTGGGATTACACTGGGTTTGTTGTTGTTGTTGTTGTTGTTGTGGTTGTAAGTAATTGTATATGAGGCATACTTTTTTCACTTGAAACTATAGCATCTTGTTTTATTATAGTGATTTCTGTTCTATATGAAAATGTAGGATGAAACAGAAGTGTTGCCCCCAAATACAGAGACAATTGGTGCTGTTACTTTAGCTGGAGCTTCCTCTATCAACCCTCATGGTATTGAAATTGCAGTTGAGTTCAAACCAGTTGAACACCCGACTGAGCCTCTTCATAATGATCGGCCAATTCTATGTCCATTACCAGAACCTTCAATATTGAATGTGAGTTTGCTATTATGCTGTATCACAAAGTTGTGTTAGATAGATATGCAAGTACACTAAGTATTATTTTTCCTATCAAACATGTTTATTTGAATGGTGTTATTGTGTTAGATATGCTGGTACAATAATAGCATATCGCCACTGAAACTCTTTCTATATGAGTTGTAGTTAACTATATTGCATTAATATAGAGAGACACAAGGACTCGTGAAAGAATCAGTTCTTGATATTGCTAGTTTCTTTATAGCTGCAGGCTGTTGACCTATTTCTAGCTTTCAGAAATTATTTGGTTAATTGACTTTTATTGGTTCTTAGTATCTTTGCTCCAAGACTCCACTTTCCAGAAATTAAGAATTTTCTTAGCTGCAGCTTGCAAGACATGAATCAACCATCATAATTTGTAGGTTTTCCAAAAGTAAATAGGATTGTTTGTGATTGGTTATCAAATTCTGTTTATTGGTCTTAACTGTCAAATACTTCCTAGAGAATGAATGTTTCACACACTTTTGCCTTTTCGGTGGGGGATTTAAATGACTAAATAAGAAATTAAGAAATCTAAGAATGGAAAAGCGAGGAAAGAGATGTTGTCAACTTCTTTGCACCTCTTTTCTGCCTTCTATTCCTATCGTTCATTGATTTTTCTACTTATGTCCATCTAAACAAAACAAACTCATATTCAAACATCCTAACAATTGTTTTGTCAGATATCTTGTCTTGAGTTGTTTTCTCATGTTTTTTCTTTTTATTTTTTTCCCGTACAGAACATTGTAACCAGTTTTCTTATGATTAAACATCTATAGACTAGTCTGCTTTTTGATATTCTGTGCCTTGTTAGGTAGATGTGATACACAAGTCACATTCTTTTATGCTCATCACAGAGTCATAAAGTTTTATTTTTGTTATTAAGATGCCAGATTGAATAATTCTTCTTTGCCTTCTGTAATACGTCGGCTTTTGAGTTGGTTAGCATTATATCATGAGCGATAGATTATGTCTGCCAATGGAGCTCTGTCATTGTGTTGAAGGAAAGGTTATATCCCTGATGAGAAATACAATCTCAAAAGGGTAGCCTTCCTTGATTATTCCTTTCTGCATGTTAATATGAACAAGAAAAAAATAAGGTTTGCTGCAATTGCTGAACAAAAGGCTATACTTTTCTTGTGTCTGTACACAAATGACTTGAGAGTTGACTGTCATAAGACATGATAAAGTTTGGTGGTTAAGGGTTATGTGGTTGGAAAATCTAATGTCAGTTACTATCTATCTGTTTCACTTGTTTTCTTCACCTGCTGGTTATATAAGGTGTCTAAGTTCAACTGTTGGATATAATGGTATGGTTTGTCAAAACCAATAAAGCATTTGCCTATCCTGTTTGAGAGAATAACTGGATTACTTTACATTGCTCTAGAAATAATAGGGTCAGTTGGTCTCCCAGCTCCTTTGTATACCTGTTTATGTACTTCTTAGGACTTCTGACTGGAATTATATTTTGTCACTCACAGGATGGGAGAATATGGAAGGAGCGAGTGTCTGCAGTGCGAAGAAGGGCTGATATTCCTGTTGTGCAGGAAGGAACAACTGCAGGGCCTGAGGCTGCTGGAACAAAACCTAGACCATCGATGAATCGGGTTATTCTTCCGTCAATCAGTGCACCTGAACACAGTATCCTCAAACTACTGGAGGAATCTGGAATCTAGCTGATGCATTGCTGAACATGTCTCAGAGTACATTTGTCATACCAGATAAACCTGATGAAATTTCATATTTTACTTCTTTCCAAGTTTCTCTTCTTGCTTCCAATGAAATGTTTGTAATTCTATTTTTATAGGAAACTTCACATATTTGAGTGTAAATATTTCTTCTCATACTGTTGAAATATAGTTTCCAATTGCTCACCATGGTTTTCATTAGCTGATTGTATCTTCTAGCCGTGTTTTTGATGATACCATCTCTAATAGATTTACTCATAAGACATGCCAAGGAAGTTATGTGGTGATTGGAATTATAATATGCATGTCAAATCTATAGAAAATTTGAGGCAGCCTCCAATGTTGTTTATGGTATTATCTGGTAGTTGTTCACGCACTCACCCTGAAGTATGAATTTCTTTTAGGTATTCAATGGATAACTGGGTTTGTAAATTTTGCTAGGATGTGATTTTTGAAACTTTTGAACTTCATAATTTATAGCTGAAGGGACTGAAATGACATCTACATTGAGTCAAATGTAAATCCAGTGAAAGGAATATTGAAAACCTTAGATATATATTTGGGGTCAAATAGAGATTATGCATGTGAATTCATAGAGATCAGTTCCACCCTTTTAAATTCTTCTCCATTTGCTCTGGTACGAGTTCGAAATTGTGCACGTGTTTTGAGGAAATGGCATAGAATGTTCTTTCACTCCGCATTTTCTCTCAAAAGGCAAAACTGTGGTTCTGTAGAAGGAAAACTGTTGAGTTCTTCATTACGGAGTTGATCTCTCTTTATTCTAAATTATTATGGAATGTTCTTTCACTCTGCATTTTCACTCAAAAGGCAAAACTGTGGTTATGTAGAAGGAATACTGTTGAGTTCTTCATTATGGAGTTGATCTTTCTTCATTCTAAACTATCTTTTTCAGTGTAGACTAAATAGCATCTAATGGTATATTGTGGAAAAATAACGTAAAGCTTCTGAGTACCCAAGGGTGTGAGCGTGTGGCCTAGTGGTGAATGAAACATGATAGCCATTAAGGTCAATGGCAGGTGATGAAAACTATGGAGATCAGGGTTAAGAAAATGTTAGGTAAATTTTTCCATCTATCTAAGCCTTGGTTGGTAGAGTTAACCGATACATCTGTTGGTGAGAGGTAACAAATACTTGATAGAATAGTTGAGATACTCCTAAGTTTTTTCAAACACCACCATTATCACAGGCAGGAAAAGGAGAAAATTTAGCATCTGGTGTTTTGCCCTAGCCTATAGAATAACATGGTCAATGAAAATTCATATCGTCAATCCCAACTTGTTAGGGATTGAGGCGTAACTTTGTTGGTTATGCCCTTGCTCAGTGTGATTATCCTTTCCTTCAACAAGTAGGGGGAAGGGGTATTCATTGACTTTCTTTTGGCATGTTTGATTTGAAAGTTTCATCTTTG
>JAJOOR010016760.1:0-15072 GCA_036250505.1 Solanum acaule
TTCTTTTGCTCATGCCACCATAAATAGTCTTCACCTGTTTGGATTCCTTGGAAACTCCCCAGTAACTTGAAAAGTTCAATCATTCTAGGAATTTCCCAATCATTCAAGTTTCTTCTAAAGATCATATTCCATCCTTGTGGTGACCACATTTTAGCAACAGTTTTCTCTTGGTGTTGAGCCAAAACAAAGATGTCAGGAAAGAGATCTTTAAGTCTCACAGTACCCATCCATTTATCAACCCAAAAACTTGATTTTCTGCCATTTTGAACTTTGACAGTTATTGATTATTGAGAAACTGCTAGAATATTCTAATGGATTTCCAGAGGCTAATACCATAGGGGGTGTTAACCTCTTTAGTTACCCATGTGTTCAGTTCCTCATACTTGCTCTTGATTACCCTGTACCGGAGGGCTTGGTCCTCTTGATGGTACCTCCATAGCCACTTGACCTTGAGTGCTTTGCTTTGGTATTTAAGGTTCTTGATACCTAGTCTACCTTGTTCTTTACTTCTGATAATGTTCTTCCATTTGACCAAATGAAAACCTTTCCTTTCCTTATTGCCTTGCCACAAGAAGTTTCTTCTGATTTTATCCAACCTTTGAACTACTGACTGGGGTATATGGAAGATCGATAACATATATGTAGGGAGGGCATCTAAAACTGAGTTAATCAAAGTTAGTCTACCTCCCAAGGATAGATATTGTGATCTCCATCTGGCTAATTTCTTTTCACATTTCTCCAGAATTGGATTCCAAATATCTATGGACCTATACTCAGCCCCTAAAGGTACCCAAGTATATTGATGGCAAAGTGCCTATCGCACCTCCCAGAATCTGAGAAAGGTGATCCATTTCTGGAACCACATTAATTGGATACAAGTGGCTTTTGTTCCAATTTATATGGAGCCCAGAAATGGCTTCAAAGTACACCAGTATAAGTCTTATTATCAAGAGTTGCTCCTCCTCAGCCCCACAAAAAAATAGTGTATTATCAGCATACTACAGATGTGTGATCTCTACATTGTTTCCAGCAACCTTGCTAACTTCGAATCCCTGAATTCTTCCTGTTATCTTAGCTATATTCAGCATGTTGTTGAGACCCTCCATGGCTATGATGAACAGGAAAGGGGATGGGGGATCCCCTTGCCTGATCCCTCTATGTGCAATGAAGAATCCTTCAGGTGACCCATTAATGGGAATTGAAAACTTCACAGTTGAGATACAAAACTTGATCCAGCTGGTCCACCTCCCACCAAAACCCATTTGACTCAGCATACATAAAATGAATTCCCAGTTCACATGGTCATATGCTTTCTCAATATCAAGTTTGCATAATATACCGAGTTTTTTCTGGGCCACTCTGGAATCAATTGCTTCATTAGCTATGAGCACTGCATCTATTATTTGCCTGCCTTTGATAAAAGCCATTTGTTGCTTGTCTACCAATTTATCCACAACTCTCTTGAGTCTTTCTGTCAGTACCTTGGAAATCAGCTTGTAAAAGCTTCCAATTAAACTGATGGGTCTGAAGTATTTGAGTTCCTTTGCTCCTGTCTTCCTAGGAATCAATGCTATGTATGTTGCATTATAGCTTTTTTCAAACATCCCAGTTGAGTGAAAATCATGGAATGCCCCCATAATGTCTTGTTTAATGATGTCCCAACATTTTAGATAAAACATTGTGTAACCATCAGAGCCAGTTGTTCTTGTTCTCTTTTCCTTTCATAAATGCAAATGTTACAAATACTTGCAGACACGTCATTAGATTTGTGTAAATTTCATTTGTATCACTTAAATCTTGATGTAAAATCAAATTAGATGATTTGAAGATTTTCAAAATAATGCAATTGACATATTTCAAACGGTTAAATCTCTTCCTGATTATGAATGCATGTTCATTAGAATTATTTTTATCACAACTTCCTCTAATCTCATTTTAAAGATGTAGCTGATTGATTTCCATTTATATCATTTTACTGGAACTGAAAGACAAGGTAAATGGCTTGAACATGCAAAGGTAAAAGATCATCTTCAAATTTTTTTTTTTAAAATAACAAGTACTATATAATCTTTTAATTTTACTTTAGTGTGTATAATAAATAACTGTAAGAGTCTCGTGTTCTTTGAATTCATAGACTTGCGAGCCCAACGACTAAAACATTATTAGATGTTTAGTTTGACACTTTACTGATTAGACACTTAAAAGGATTACATATTGTATAATATGAGAATTTTACGAAAGTGATTAGTTGAAATAATATGAAAGTCAAGTAATTTAGAGAATCTACATCTCTTAAGTCTTCAAAAAAGAGGGTGTCGATCGTTACTAAAGTCCTCTCTGAAAACAGAAAAATATTAAATATAATTCTATATTAGATAAAATTTACCAGCCAATTTTAACTTTGATATTTATAGAAAGAAAATTAAGTAATCAATTTGCATAAGCTGCCATTCAAGTAATAGAAATGCACTAAATGAGGTGAATCTGAGGAAATGACGGACCTCACACAGTGTACTAGGTCCACATAAATGCTCTTTTTGACTGTCACTCTCCATATCACGTGGTCTATAGTTCAGGGGTTAACACCAACTGTCCACAATACTCCATAATTTAAGTGTTAAACTGGAAATTGTGAATAATTTGGGGAGTTTAGAGGTATTAACTCAAAAGAAAATCTCACTTAGATTTTTTTTTTTTTTGTCGTTTATCAAAAAAGGAAAAAATGTTAAAGATTGTTGACCAGAATCAATTTACAGGTGGATGAAGCAAAAAAAGAAAAAATGTTAAAGATTGTTGACCAGAATCAATTTACAGGTGAATGACATTTCCATTTCCATTTGACCAAGATTTCGTATACGACTCTCACTCCTCATCAAAGCACACTAACATCCCACAATTTTCACCCAATAATTTTTGCGCACACTGAAGTGAATAAACAATCTAAAGGCATGTCCTAAATCTATCTCTGTCTTATCTTTTTCTTACACTCTCTAAGGTTGTTTTTCTGATTAATTCTTTACTCATGTCGGATCTTGATTACCAAAGTTGTTGTAGGTGTTAAAAGAATTCGGTGTACACCTTGTGGAATTCTTTTCTCCCTTTTCTAGCTATTTGATTTTTGCCCATATAAAATGTGTGTTTTCTTGTTATTAATGTTTAACTCTTTTGTCAAGGTTGGTTTTGATTTACTGAATTTTCATTTTGTTTATATTGCGATTGAATTTGAGTCCTGCAATCAAGAATGTAGCTTCTTTTGATGCTTTTACAAACTTCTCATTGTTATTCAAAAAAATTGTAACATCATTTTTTGACCTGCATAGGTTAAATGCAAATGGTGCTTTTGTATTCCGTCTTTTCTTTTCTCAAAAAGAAATTTGGATTTTGAGGCATCTAACATATAAGCTCTGTAGATAGATGATTAGTAGTTTATATGAGAGGAAAGATTGATGTAGGCTTCATATCAGCTGCTAAAACTCTAATGTTAGTTCCCTCTTTACTATGGAAATCAGGCGATGAAAAGCACTTTATCGCTAAGTTGCTTGGGACTTGGTTGCGGGCAAAATCTAAATTTTAAGATTCGGGGGTACGGAAGTACTTGTTTTTTTCAGCTTTCGTTAGATTTGGATTGAAGATCCATCATGCTTACTTGCTAGTTTAGCTTTCAAAATATAATTTAGTCATATACTCCATTTGTCCCAACCAAGTCCAACTATCATTGGTTCTGTTGTTGAAGACTTTTTATCAATACTCCATTTGTCCCAATTTGTATGATGCTTTATTTCAGGACATAACAAAATAATTGATATCATTTATCTTATTAATTCCTTACTGTGAGGATAAACTAGTATTACATTGATCGTTTGTTTGCCACAACACTCCTTTATTCAGGTCTGAGATCATCAAACTGAGTTCACATAGATCGTTCATATGTCTAGGCTCATTTCCATGTCAATGGTGTGATATTCTGCTAGACCAAGACGCAAAACATAAAAAAACTTATAGTTGAAATAGAGGAGTGTTGTGCAATAAGGAGATGCATACTGGTGTAAAAGCTTGGTTTAGTAAGAGAGTTGTGAAACCTATGATGGTGTATGGCTTGAGTGCATAATGAAAAATGAGTGCTGTAGAAATGTGAATGGTATGATGGTGTGTGGTATTACAAAACTAGACAAAATAAGTGATGATTAAGGTACAAGTAGCACATGTAGAAGGTAAAAGGAAAGAAGGTCCTGAATTATAGTTTAGAGTTGTCTACCTTCGAAGTTACAATTGTACTGGTGTATTGGTTTGACACTATGATGGCTGAAGGTGTTAATACGGACGAGGTAAACATTACAATTACATGGAGAAAGTTGTCCCAAAAGACTTGCAATTTTTCGAGATTCTTGTGAAATTAACAAAATACAAAATATAGATGATGCACAAGATACATATGTAATTCCAATGGTTAGGATTAAAGGTTTATTTTATGTTGCTACACTTGTATTAATTATGTTGTTTGCTAGGATCTTTTTAGTTCATTTCTGATTTGTATTCGGTAGAAAATATAGAAAATCTTTATAATAGAGCATCCTTGATAATTATCTGAGTATTGAAATGAAACTGCTCCAAACGGAACAGAATGTATATTTGAGTGTTCACATACCTGACCTCATTAGTTTAGGTTTGAAACATAGCTATTGTAAAGTACAACTACACCTCAATCCCAAACCAGTTGGAATTAGCTATATGAATCCTCAATGTCCATATCACTCCATTTAAGTTATTGTAAAGTAGTATTGAAAATTTGAATTCGTGTAGAGCGAAATGGTTACAAAGGGACCATAACAGTTCTCTTTGTACTTGTCTTGCTCTTCAAAACATACGACAAGTCTTCAGCTTTTCCATCCTTGTGCTCAGGACATTGAATTTTCCTCTTCAGGGAATTTTTGTGCAAATCAATGTTACTTCCTCCTTTTTTGTATGATTTTGCTTTCAGTAAGGATTATTTTATCCGAAATGTGATACTTCCATCAGCTATGTCAGCAAGAACATAGTTCTCTATCGTTATCTACAACCAACTGTTCCAGGTTATATTTTCCTAGTTTCTTCACTTTTAGGCATCACAGGACCCCTCAGACGTATTTGTACACTCTTCTATGTTTCTTCGTATTGCAGGGCTTAACTTTTTATTCTTCATGGTCTGACACAGAAAGACAATCAGCAACATATCAATTTGACGTCAGAAATTCAAATATTCTTCATGGATCTAGTGAACTAATAGCCTTTCTCGTTTCTACAGGAGTTTAGGAGATTGAAGCTGTTGTTATGGAAAAAGGAGATTCTCCGGTAAGGAGATGGGAGGACCTTGATATTAATATCTTGGTGACGATACTCCTGTCCTTTGACCTTTTCCAGTTGATATATGCAATTCCTCAAGTTTGTCGTGCATGGCGATTGGCTTGTTGTGATCCGCTTCTCTGGAAAACGCTGGACTTGTCCATGTTGCAATCGAATTTCATCAGACTCCCATTGAAGCCGTACGTATATGTCGACAGTCCGTCAGAAAAAAAATTGACCGAACTCCTAAATATTTGCTTGAACCTCAGTCGTGGAAACATACAAACATTGATCTTCCATACCAATTTGTATGTTAACGACAACCAGTTGACTTTTGCTGCCGAGAGGTATTCCCCCAATAAACTTTCATCTTTCTATAGTAATAATATAATTATAACTTAAATCAAGAAACCATACAGCAAGCAACGTTTCAGAGATATCAGATCCCTAACCATTATTCTTAAGAAGCAAAAATTACTGTGAAAATGAATAAGACAGCTAATTAGATCTCCTCTTTTTCAGGTGTCCACGGCTTAAACGCCTAGTTATGCCTTCTTGGAACAAAATTAAAAAGCGAACAATGTGCAGGGCTATTCATATATGGAAAGATCTTGAATCACTAACGATGCCAAGTATAAATAATCCTGCACATGTCATCGAGGAAATTGGCAGGAGTTGCCAAAAATTTTCCGCGCTCAAAATTATGGGGCCCTGTGATATGCTGTTTGCATCTGCACTGGCTTCATTTCTTCCAAACTTGGAAGTATTGAGTGTGAGGTGCACGGTGTTATCTAAACCTGCTCTGGCTATTATCTTGGAGGAGTTGAAAAAGTTGAAAGTGCTCAACATATCTCATTGCATAATTACTGAAGACCCTGAAGATCCTCCACTTGAACCGATGAATATTCTGACCGAGCTGGATGAATCAATTCTTGAAAAAGCGTCTAGGTTAGACAGATTCCTAACCTGCATGAGTGACTCATGCATCATGTGTCAGCGTGCTCTAAATGATCAAGGGTTTATGAGGTGGTATAAGTATGAAGAAGACCTCTGGAAAGTGGATGAGGTGAAATCTCTTGCAGTTTGACAACTTTTAAGAAGATATTGCTTCATGAGCTGAAGGTCTGGAGTAAATGTGGATGCTTGTGTAGGTTTCATGTTCTCTGTGTTTCTATGAACTTGTGCTTTTCGTTTCTGTGTTTTCGTAGTACACAGTGAATTCTTTACCCAGTTTTATATGTATTGCCAAGCATAGTAAGCTTATACTTTGTTTTGCTAAGCTTTTGGGATGCTAAACGTGTTTATTTTCTCATTAAAAAGGTGTGATATTTGGTTAAACTATGGGAGAAAATAAATGTTTTTGAAATTAGCAAGAGTTGTTTTCCAAAACGGAAAAAAGTAGATTTTCTTCCAAATTACTTATTTGGAATACTTTTAAGAATATATACTTATACTTAGAAATAGTTTTTAAAAAATTGGTGAAGCACTAAGTTGCTTAAAAGAGCTTTTAAAATTAATTTATCGGACACATTGTTATTCAGTAAAAGTAATCTTTTTTTTTTAAAGAAAAGAAACACTTGAAAAAAATGTTTTTCTTATTAAGCTGATTTTTAAAAATTCAACTAAACATGTTATTATTCTTTTATGGAAGTTTTGTGAGTTTGATACCTAAATTCCTTATAGAATTAAGGTGATGCAAATTACAAACAATTGAGAAACTTTAATTCATAAGAAGGTAAAAATTGAACATGAGTTGAAGTGTACTATTTTTTACTTTGAGTAGTGTATCAATCAATATCATTAGTAAATATATCATCATGTTTATATTTTGTGAATACTTCATCCTCCTTTAATATTTTCGCAAAAATTATGTAAATACAAAATGATGAACTTTTTTTTACAAATATAAATTTATGGGTCAATTTTTATATAGAAAAATGTGAAATTATGAAATGAAATTCTCAAAAAAAGTGGCTAATTTGATAATTCATGACATGATTCTAAAATCATGAAATAAAATTGCACTTCAACTGTTCAACAGTAATTTGATTTCATGTAAATAAAATCACATGTCCAAGTCTGTAAAAATAAAATAAAATTCAAGGTAATATATTATTCTAGTGTAGATTAATTTTCAATTTCATTCAATTGTTGGAGAAAGCTATATTGTGGTCTCCTCTTCTTCATCTTCTCCAAGTACAAGTATGGCTGTAGATTCTATCACAGCTCTCTCTCCGCCAAATTCTTTTACACTATGCTATCTCTCACCAATAGAGATTTCAAGGAACAGATCCAACCTCTGCCACCTCCAGTTCATCTTGGACAGATTTCTGAAGAGGAATTGAAGCAGGTTGATTCAAAGAAGATGGCAATCAAGGGTCAGATCTATCATATTTCACAGAGCAGGTAATTTTCATACTGTTCTGAGCTATTATGTGTTCTGGGTAGGTTTTCTTTACAAGGTAATTTTCATCTTATTTAGTACTTTCTATGTGAAGCTTTGAATTTGAATTCTTAGATTTTTGTTGTGGAAAGTTCTAAGCTTAATGTGAAAGTTGGGGAACTTCTGGTAGAGAAAATAAAAAAAGAGAGTTAATGATAGTAGAATATTTAATTTTCTGCTAAATTAGTCATGCGTGGAGATTTTATCACAGCTAACTCAATTTACAGCTTTTGACTTGTACTAACTATCGCCTAATCAATTGAATCTCTATCAGTTAACAACAGCTAGCAAGCCTTGCTGGTATAATGAATATACGAAGTTATTAACTTGGAAGTAATTGTGGGTGAGTAACTAATATTTGCTAGGGAAGACTAGGAAGACACTGTTAAACATCTTAAAGTGAAAGGACTGTCGAAACATAATATTGTCAAAATGTCTCTAGGCAATTTAAACAATTATACCTTCCTACACAGGTGTTGCCCTTCGAGAAATTCACCAAAGCATATGAAATTTAGTCTGTGTTAAAATTCACTATAGTGTTGTGCACCACTTTTTCAAAGAATAGGGACTATTAGTGTTCCATGTGAAAGAAATAGGATTATTTTGAGCCTTTTCTCCTTTCCAATACGCTAGGACATTTTGTCCCTTTTCGTACAGAGTATGATTTTAAAAACTCTCATATAGCTCATTTATCTTCTTTTCTAAAAAAGAAGAAGAAATCCTATTTCTCACGTAAGTATTATATGTTTTCATTACCAAATTTAAATGCTCATAAGAACTCTTGAATACCATCTAGGAGATTTATTGTTCTTTTTCTCTTTTCCTATCGTTATTGCAAACAGTACAAATACGTGTACACATCATTAGATTTGTGTAAATTTCATTTGGATTACTTAATCTTGACGTAACTATCAAACTAGATGATATGAAGTGTTTCAAAATAATGCGATAGACATATTTCAAACGTCTAAATCTCTTTCTGATTATGAATGCATGTTCATTATAATTATTTTTATCACAACTTTTTCTAATCTCATTTTCAAGATGTAGCTGATTGATTTCCATTTATATCATTTTTACTGGGAACTAAAAGACAAGGTAAATGGCTTGAACATGCAAGGTAAAAGATTAGCTTCAAAAATATTCTTCATGGATCTAGAGAAGTAATAACCTTTCTTGTTTCCACAGGAGTTTAGCAGATTGAAGCTTTTAAGATGCCATTTCTATTTTTTTTTAAAAAGATTGAAGCTGTGGTGATGGAAAGAGATTTTCATGTAAGGAGATGGAAGGACCTTGATAATGATATCTTGGTGAAGATACTTTAACCTTTTCCAGTTGATATCTGTAATTCCTCAAGTTTGTCGTGCATGGCAATTGACTTGCTCTGATCAATTTCTCTGGAAAATGTTGGACTTGTCAGTATTGCAGTCAAATTTGATCAGATTCCCAAGGAAGCCGTACATATATGCCGACAATCTGTCTCAAGAAAAATTAACCCGCCTCCTAAATATTTGCTTGAACTTCAGTCGTAGAAACAAACAAACATTGATCTTCCATCACAATATGTATGTTAACGACAATTTCATTCAATGGATGGAGGAAGCTATTGTACTTCATCTTCAAGTATAAGTATGGCTGTAGATCTATGGGAAACACTGAAAGATTCTATCACAGCTCTCGCTCCGGCAATTTCTTTTACACTATGTTGTCTCAGAGTTTTTTGGTTCACCAGATCATGCTCACCACCAGAGATTTCGATGAACAGATGCAACCTCGAGAGATTTCTGAAGAGGAATCGGAGCAGTATGACTCAAAGAAGATGGAAATCAAGGGTCAGATCTATCATATTATATTTCTCAGAGAAGGTAATTTTCATAGTGTTCTAAGCTATTATGTGTTTTGCGTAGGTTTTCTTTACAAGGTAATTTCATCTTATTTAGTACTTTCTATGTGAAGCTTTGAATTTGAATTTTTAGATTTTCGTTGTGGAAAGTTCTAAATTTTATGCCTTAGTTGGGAACTTTTGGTAGAGAAAATAATAAGAGAGTTACTGATAGCATCATATTTAGTTTTCTGCTAAATTAGTCATACTATATCCATGTGTAGAGAATTTATCACAGCCAACCCAATTTACAGCTTTAGACTTGTACTAATATTGTCACCTAGTCGATTGAATCTCAACCCAATTAACAACAGCTAGTAAGCATTGCTGGTATAATGAACTTGCCATCATTCAACAAGAAACATATTTACATACCAAGTAATTAACTTGAAGTAATTGTAGGTGAGAAATTAATATAGTTGTTATGGAAGACTAGGAAGACCCTGTTAACCATCTAAAAGTCAAAGGACCATTGAAATATAATACTGTCAAAAAAACTCTAGACACTTTAAACAAATTTTCCTTCGTAGACTTTCGGGAAGTTCACTAAAATTGATCCAGTTGAAAATCCATCACGAGCAGGTCACGTGGAAGCAAACAAAAAAGAAGTTACAAACAAGACTACCATATATTTTTAGTTCTATATGTATATGTTTGCCTACAGATGGTCTGAGTTAAGAGGGAGAGAAGAATGGAGGTTAGATATTAAAATCAGAAACACGTGAGAAGCATATGAAGTTTAGTCTCCGTTAAAAAATTCACCATTGTAAGGGTTATGACTGAAAAGTGCACCATGTGAAAGAAAGAGAATCATTTTGAGTCCTATTTCAAAAAAAAGAGAATCATTTTGAGTCGAAGTCCAAATAATAGTGGACTGTTGTGAGCCTTTTCTCCTTTACAATACATTAGGACATTTTTAAGCCCTTTCCGTTCAGAGTATGACTTTAAGAACTCTTATATAACTCATTTATCTTGTTTTTTAGAAAAGAAGAAGAAATCCTATTTCTCACATAAGAATTATATATTTTCATTATCTAATTTAAATGCTCAGAAGAACTCTTGGATACCATTTGGGAGATTTCTTGTTCTTCTTCTCTTTTCCTTTCATAAATGCAAATGTTACAAATACTTGCAGACACGTCATTAGATTTGTGTAAATTTCATTTGTATCACTTAAATCTTGCTGTAAATTCAAAATTAGATGATTTGAAGATTTTCAAAATAATGCAATTGACATATTTCAAACGGCTAAATCTCTTCCTGATTATGAATGCATGTTCATTAGAATTATTTTTATCACAACTTCCTCTAATGTCATTTTAAAGATGTAGCTGATTGATTTCCATTTATATCATTTTACTAGGGACTGAAAGACAAGGTAAATGGCTTGAACATGCAAAGGTAAAAGATCATCTTCAAAAATATATATATTTTTAAATAACAAGTATTGCATAATCTTTCAATGTTGCTTTAGTGTGTATAATAAATAACAGTAAGAGTCTCGTGTTCTTTGAATTAATAGAGTTGCGAGCCCAACGACTAAAACATTATCAAATGTTTAGTTGGTCACTTTACTAATTAGACTCTTGAAAGGATTACAGATTGTATAATCTGAGAATTTTACGAGAGTGATTAGTTGAAGGAATATGAAAGTCAAGTAATTTAGAGAATCTACGTCTCTTAAGTCTTCAAAAATGAGGGCTTCGACCGTTACTAAAATCCTCTCTGAAAACAGAGAACTATTAAATATAATACTGTGTTAGAAAATTTACCAGCCAATTATAACTTTGATATTTATAGAAAGAAAATTAAGTAATCAATTTGCATAAGTTGTCGTTCAAGTAATAGTAATGCACTAAATGAGGTGAATCTGAGAAAATGACGGACATCACACAGGGTACTAGGTCCACATAAATGCTCTTTTTGACTATCACTCTCCATATCACGTGGTCTATAGTTTAGGGGTTAACATCAACTATCCACAATACCCCATAATTTAAGTGTTAAACTGGAAAATGTGAATAGTTTAGGGAGTTTAGAGGTATTAACTCATAAGAAAATCTCACTTAGATTTTTATTTTTTTTCGTTTATCAAAAAAACAGGTAGGATAGCAAAAAAGGAAAAAATGTTAGAGATTGTTGACCAGAATCAATTTACAGGTGTTAGATTTTTTTTATCGTTTATCAAAAAACAGGTAGGATAGCAAAAAAGGAAAAAAATGTTAAAGATTGTTGACCAGAATTAATTTACAGGTGATGACATTTCCATTTTCATTTGACCAAGATTTGGTATACGACTCACTCCTCATCAAAGCACACTAACTTCCCACAATTTTCACCCAATATTTTTTGCGCACACTGAAGTGAAATAAACAATCTCAAGGCATGTCCTAAATCTCTCTCTGTCGTATCTTCTTCTTACAAACTCTATGGTTGTTTATCTGATTAATTCTTTACTCATGTCGGATCTTGATTAAAATAGTTGTTGTGGGTGTTAACAGAATTCGGTGTACACCTTGTGGAATTCTTTTCTCCCTTTTCTAGCTATTTGATTTTATATAGATCTGAATTCAAGGTTCTCTAAATATTTCAATTATCAGTAATTTAGTGTGGTATGATAAAATGTGTGTTTTCTTGTTATTAATGTTTAACTCTTTGTTAAGGTTGGTTTAGATTTACTGAATTTTCATTTTGTTTATATAATGATTTAATTTGCACATAAAATAATAGCTATATGAATCCTCAATGTCCATATCACTCCATTTAAGTTATTGTAAAGTAGTATTGAAAATTTGAATTCGCATAGAGCGGAATGGTTACAAAGGGACCATACCAGTTCTATTTGTACTTGTCTTGCTCTTCAAAACATACAACAAGTCTTCAGCTTTTCCATCCTTGTGCTCAGGACATTGAATTTCCTCTTCAGGGAATTTTTGTGCAAATCAATGTTACTTCCTCCTTTTTTGTATGATTTTGCTTTCAGTAGTGATTATTTTTATCCGAAATGTGGTATTTCCATCAGCTATGCCAGCAAGAACTTAGTTCTCTGTCGTTATCTGCAACCAACTGTTCAAGATTATATTTTCCTAGTTTCTTTACTTTTAGGCATCACAGTACCCCTCAGACGTATTTGTACACTCTTCTATGTTTCTTCGTATTGCAGGGCTTGACTATTTATTCTTCATTGTCTGACACAAAAAGACAATCAGCATCATCAATTTGACGTCAGAAATTCAAATATTCTTCATGGATCTAGAGAAGTAATAACCTTTTCTTGTTTCTACAGGAGTTCAGGAGATTGAAGCTTTATGGAGTTTCAAAAAAAAAGGAAGATTGAAGCTGTTGTTATGGAAAAGGGAGATTCTCCTGTAAGGAGATGGGAGAACCTTGATATTAATATCTTGGTGACGATACTCCTGTCCTTTGACCTTTTCCAGTTGATATATGCAATTCCTCAAGTTTGTCGTGCATGGCGATTGGCTTGTTGTGATCCACTTCTCTGGAAAACACTGGACTTGTTCGTGTTACAATCGAATTTCATCAGACTCCCAATGAAGCCGTACGTATATGCCGACAGTGCGTCTCAAGAAAAATTGACTGGACTCCTAAATATTTGCTTGAACCTCAGTCGTGGAAACATACAAACATTGATCTTCCATCCCAATTTGTATGTTAACGACAATCAGTTGACTTCTGCTGCCGAGAGGTATTCCCCCAATAAACTTTCATCTTTCTATAGTATTATAATTATAACTTAAATCAAGAAACCATACAGCAAGCAACGTTTCAGAGATATCAGATCCCTAACCATTATTCATAGAGAAGCAAAAATTACTGTGAAAATGAATAAGACAGCTAATTAGATCTCCTCTTTTTCAGGTGTCCACGGCTTAAACGCCTAGTTATGCCTTCTTGGAACAAAATTAAAAAGCGAACAATGTGCAGGGCTATTCATTTATAGAAAGATATTGAATCACTAACGATGCCAAGTATAAATAATCCTGCACGTGTCATCGAGGAAATTGGCAGGAGTTGCCAAAAATTTTCCGGGCTCAAAGTTATGGGGACCTGTGATATGATGTTTGCATCTGCACTGGCTTCATTTCTTCCAAACTTGGAAGTATTGAGTGTGAGGTGCACGGTGTTATCTAAACCTGCTCTGGCTATTATCTTGGAGGAGTTAAAAAAGTTGAAAGTGCTCAACATATCTCATTGCATAATTACTGAACACCATCCACTCGAACCGATGAGAATTCAGACCGAGCTTGATGAATCAATTCTTGAAAAAGCGTCTAGGTTAGACAAATTCCTAACCTGCATGAGTGACTCATGCATCATGTGTCAGCGCACTCTAAATGATGAAGGGTTTATCAGGTGGTACAAGTATGAAGAAGACCTCTGGAAAGTGGATGAGGTGAAATCTCTTGCAGTTTGACAACTTTAAGAAGATATTGCTTCATGAGCTGAAGGTCTGGAGTAAATGTGGAAGCTTGTGTAGGTTTCATGTTCTTTGCGTTTCTATGAACTTGTGCTTTTCGTTTCTGCGTTTTCGTAGTACACAGTGGATTCTTTACCCAGTTTTATATGTATTGCCAAGCATAGTAAGCTTATACTATGATTTGCTAAGCTTTTGGGATGCTAAATATAGTTTATTTTCTCATTGAAAAGGTGATATATTTGGTTAAACTCTGGTAGAAAATAAGTGTTTTTGAAATTAGCAAAAGTTGTTTTCCAAAACGGAGAAAGGTAGATTTTCTTCCAAAGTACTTTATTTGGAAATACTTTTGAGAATATATACTTATATACTTGCTTAGAAATAGTTTTTGAAAATTGGTGAAGCACTAAGTTGCTTAAAAAGGCTTTTAAAATTAATTTATCGAACACTGTTTTTCACTTAAACGTATTTTTATTTTTTTGAAAGAAAAAGAAACACTTGAAAAAAATGTTTTTCTTATTAAGTTGATTTTTAAAAACTCAACTAAACATGTTACTCCCTCCGTCCCATTTTATGTGGCACTATTTCCTTTTTGGTCAGTTCCAAAAAGAATGTCACATTTTCTTATATGGTAAGTATTTAAAGGTATAATTTTTTTTTTACTCTTGTTGGTCCCACTTAATTTTAAAAGAGCAACTTTCACATATAGCAAATACAAAATTCATATTTGTATGTTATAACAAAGTTTGCATAATTGCGCTCCATAACAAACATAAATATGTATATTTCGCTATACATATACTAAAAAAAACAGTTGTATAATCTGTTTTGGTATACATATACAAAAAGATCAATTGTATAAACTGAGAGAGGCGAGTGAGCGAGCGAGATCTGAGAGAGTGGCGAGCGAGATCTGGGAGAGGGGAACGAAAATATATGTATATATACAATTTTCACGCATTTTATACATTTGCATTTTTGTATAAAGTGAGA
>JAJOOR010016761.1:0-21037 GCA_036250505.1 Solanum acaule
AAATGGTTATCTTTCAGAGTTAGCTGCAGCTGCTTTTGTGTGCAGAGTAAGATCCTGGCTGTCTAATCACTATATCTGCAGATTTTTAGAAGTGTCTAAACTAGACAATAATTGTCATGTTATTTACCCTAACCCTAAATGTACAACAGAAAATTGCATTTTCTCTAAACTTGACCCTTAATGGCTAAAGGGGTAGATTTTGGAAGTTATCGCTCTTTGCTGTTAAAACTTCTTTTATAATAGCTTGTGCATTACAGATATGTATGTTTACAGAATAGTCAACTAGTTTCATGTTCTCACTACATATTATGGCTATATATGGTTTGCTGTGTGTAGCAAACTATCAACTTTCACAGTGATCTATCATCTGATGAAATTTTCATGTCTCTACTAAATTGACTCCTCATTTATCAATATGATATCTCTATTGGCTTATTGGTTAAAAGTTTTGCCAATTCTGTACTCCATTTGCCATCAGGGAGGTGTTCAAAGAGTTCACCTGCTGGATGGTACTATTGGTGGAGTTTTACTAAAGGAATTGTTCCAAAGAGATGGAGTTGGGACAATGGTAGCTAGGTATGCAAATCTTGATGAAATATTGATTGTAATTTAATCAAGACATGTTGATATTCACTTTTCCACATTTACATCATTTCCTCTTTAAGTTGATCAATGATAATCACTTTTCCTTGTGTTTTTGAACCGTCAAATCCATGGTACAAATAGTTCACTTTCAAAGCAAGTCATGAATGAGAAGACAAAAATATAATCTACAATAAACGAGCTCAGTAGGTTAAGAGTAACAAATTGGGCTAATGTGAGTCACCTTTCACCATCATGGTTAAAACACCACCAAATGTGGAGAAGAACAGCAGGAAATTACTGTGCTATTATTACTATCCAAATTTGACATTTTATTTCTTTGCGGAGAAATCCATGGCGCAACTTAAAAGATTCAATCCCCTTGGACACAATTTGGTATATGACTATTAGAAGTAATATCCAGAATTTCCTGAGATATTTAACCAGCTACTTACATTGAAATAAACTTAACCTTCCTTTTACAATATTGATATATAGAACTCCACGAGCAGTGAGAATCTGCATGTCTCTGGTTGTCTGATCCACTCCCTATATGACATTATGTTTCTCACCACAAAAGTTCATGGTTTCCCTGTCTCTAGAATTAAAAGTTGTACTCTCAGTCGCATAATTATGTTAGGACATGGCTATTGATATTTGCAATCCTTTTTATGACTATCTTTCAACTAAGATGTGCATGAATCTCTCTTTCTCAGTGATCTTTACGAAGGAACACGAATGGCTAGGCTGTTGGATATTCCCGAGATCAAACAATTATTACAACCTCTAGAAGAGTCTGGAACATTGATCAGAAGGAGCGAGGAAGAGGTTAATCTTGATGCTTTTTATTATGCTAAAATAGTTACTAAATCAGCTTCTATTTGGTTAATGTTTGTATATCATTTTTTTTTTTTTCATAATTATGTGTTTTTTACTTGTTCTAGCTGGTGGAGGCACTGCATTCATTCATTGTTGTGGAGAGAGAAGGCCACATTATAGCTTGTGCTGCTCTCTTTCCTTACTTTGAAGAAAAATGTGGAGAGGTTGCTGCTATTGCCGTTTCTCCTGATTGTCGTGGCCAAGGACAAGGAGACAAATTACTTGGTAACTCTTTCTCATAGTAAAACTAATTACTCTTTCGATAAATAATGCATGTAAGCAGTTTCAGGATGTTGTGATTATTTGTGTTTGTCCTATGAAGTTGCAAACACGTTAACAAAGGAACAATCTTAAGTTTAAGATATTTCCTGAAGCCTTTAATAACTTGGATTAGCAAACAGAGCAAAGCATAAAATAAAGACATGAAGAATCTAGACTTACCATCAATGACGGGTTATATATCAGAACATCATCATAAATGATAACAATGCCACCAACATAAGTTGTAAGAATTAGTTCAGTACCTCCAATAATACCTTAAGATTTTTTATGAAGCCCAAGCATTAAAATGAGCCAATTATACATACCGTATATACCAATGGAATGTGATCATTTAGTATTCCCCCTTGTGATTATCCATTCCTCCAAATTTCCTTGTACGTGTGGAAGAAATCTCGAAAGCAAATATAGAAGCTCCTCACCTACACCCTTATGTGTTTTCCCTCAAAGATGTCCGTCAACTCTTGTGTTTCTCTCAATACAACTTCTACTCGCTCTAATAATCTGACACAGTCTAGCCTTTTTCCGTTCTATGAAAATCCATAGTTCGAAATCAACTCACCGAAATCATTAACATTTGTTGGATTCCTTGAGGTAATTTTCTAGAATGGAATTGATGGGAAGAGTAAGGGATGATAAAAGCTAACAGATTAAAATCAACGAAATAAATGAGAAAGCACAAATTAAATACTGGAGTTCAATATTAAGAGCATTTTACTGCGAACTAGCACTAGATAGATTGTTCTCAACCAGAATCCAAATTTTTGCCCACCAATGGAAGATTTTGTCTAGCCAAAAATCAAAGAAGATTCTTTCCTCCTGTTTTTTTTTCCCTAATAATTCTTCCTGAATCTAAACAATAACAACAATGAAAACAACAGTCTTTCTTACTTTTTTATTAATAAACAGGAACTAAGACATGAGGGTTTATAGGAATAAGTCCAAGCCAAAGTTGTGATTCTAGATCATTGATTTTTTTTGAGAAAGGTAACTTGTATCATCAATAGAGGAATACTCCAGGAGTAGTCCAGTAATACTTACAAAACAAAGATCACAGATTTGGAATACCCTTAACCCAAAACTTGACAATTAGATGTTACTTGGGTAGCAAACGCAACGTATTGACTCGTATTTTGCAACAATGTTCTCTTCAACTTGTTTGTAACAATTCCCAAGCTCCAAAGGAGGTATTCCTTGAACGCCTTGGTCTTGACACGAGTCAACGGTCCACTAAACATCTCGGAATTGTTCACAGTAGGCTGTGTAGTATCTGTCTATCCAGGATCGTATCAAACTGTTATGTGTTTACTTCTCTTCTATCTACCAAAACGCAGTTGGTGTCCTCAAACATTTTGGTCTGATTAAAATTCTGCACTTATTATTGCAATAGCCAATAACTTTCTATTCCAAAAAAAAATGCAGATTACATTGAGAAGAAGGCATCCTCCCTTGGATTGCAAATGTTGTTTCTGCTTACAACTCGCACAGCTGATTGGTACGTTCTTTCCACTTTCCTGCTCCCTGGCCAATATATACATTGTTCTTCCAATTGGCGAACGAACATTGATTGCCGAACTAAAGTGCAATGGACAATGGCAGATAACTGAGTGTCATTAAATTTGTTGCAATATTTATACTGAATTTGAGAATACAAGTCTTTAAGTCATTTCAACAGGGAGATAAAGCTAAGATGCTATGTCAAGGTAGAGAGAATCATGAAGGGAAAAAAGAAAAGAGTTCCTCTTGGTTGACTCTTATTATTAGTATTACTACTTGTTTTTTGGGTATGCGTGCTACGCGTGTAAATATCATCAATGAGTATAAAATTTTAAAAATCACATAAATATTATTAAACAATGTGTTTGAGTTATAAAATAAAAATTTAAAAGTATAAGCTCTTTGATACGATGGATGTTGATCCTATTTAACCAACTCAATAAAAGAAACTGTCCTGCAAAAGTATTCAGATGCTTTATTATAATTTCGGTATATGAGTTATGCATTTGCTTTAAAGCACAGACAGAGTAGCACAATGTGCTTACTTGTACTTTATTAAATAATGAAGTTCATGTGTTTTACTTTGTTAAACTCAAAATGGAGCTCTAATAAATCTTACACTTTCTCTTGAGAAAAAACTGACCCGCAAGAGTATTCAGATGCTTTACTATAATTTCGATATACGAGTTCTGCATTTGCTTTAAAGAACAGATAGAATAGCACAATGTGCTTACGTATACTTAACTAAATAATGAAGTTCGTGTGTTTGTCCATCTTTATTCAATATGTGCACATTGGCTGGATTTTGTTGACTTTATCTAGCTTATACAAGTGAAAACCACTCCTCTGATTCTCTAAACTGTTCTACAATTCCAAATCCTTAATATATCCACTCCTTGATATATGGAAGAAACCTCATAATCAAGCATTTTTGTCGTAGTTTCATGCATATAATGTTCAAAGTTGAGACTGGATTTGGTCCTTGAACAAGAAAAATATCATTAACAGATGGTTTGTTGATATGATTTTCATGTATACATTTCTCTCCTTCACAGGTTTGTGAGGCGCGGTTTTTCTGAATGTTCCATCGACTGCATACCAGCTCAAAAAAGGAAAAAGATCAATCTCTCTCGTAGGTCGAAGTATTACATGAAGAAGCTGCTACCTGATAGAAGTGGTATACGCTTTGACAATCCCTTTTCATAAGAACAAAAAAACGGTTTCTGCTGATCTCTGTAATGGCTCTGCAATAAGCTTGGATTAAATGGGCAATCCTTGTTAATATGTGTCCATTAAGTGTAATCATAGCAAAGAAAGTATAAAAATATGCGCCTGTAAAATTTCAGGCATGTTACATTGTCTGCTTTATAATGTAGCCTATGCTTGATTTGGTTGCTAACATTCATCTGTCTTTTACCTTTTTGGGTCAAATTTTTAGAGTTTATGTTGAGTTAAGAAAAGCTGGAGCGAAGGTTCCTTCTTGTGCTCCATAAATCTTCAGTTTTCCATTACAAAGACTCTTTTTGTGACATAAAAAGAGGAGCTTCTTTGTATTTTAGCTAGGGTCTTGTTAGTGTCTATAGTGATATTTTTTCCTGTCTCTCCGAATAGGATCGAACCGTAATACACGTGGTAGGGGTCTATGCCAAACCTTGCAGTATCACAGGTATATATAAACATGGAAGAATATTCAAAGTTTCTTGGCTTTCATGCTTTTTTAAAAAAAAAAATTATAATGTAAAACTTGACTCATAGTTTGTATTTTGTAAAAAGAAAATTAACCCATCATTTTAAATTTTGCAAATAAGACTCGTGATCAATGTGAAGAGGCTTTTTGTACCATGTGAAAGGATAATAACTAGTTGTTACTTGTTCCATTGTTGATTAGTATATCTTTGAGATATGCTATTTGAGGTGCCTTAGGATATTTCAATATCCTGTTTATGAATTATGGTTTGCTGATTTGGTATGATTGTATAAAGAATTGGAGAAATTTTTATCGTCCTAACAACTAGCGGATTTTCATGTTTACGAGAAAAAATACAACTTAAAATTTAAATTGCATTTCCAAACAAAACTTCAAAATCAAATCAATCAGATTTCAAATCGGAACATCATATCACATATCCAAATGGACCATTAGTGTACGAGTTGAAACTTCAACACAATATTTTAGAATTCAAACTTATAAAAGTGAAACTCTAGAATAAAGTTCTAAAAGTTTCAAGTTATATAGGTGAAACCGCATGACACTCTCCTTGATCAAAAGTTCAAACTAGGGGAAAATTCACAAGTAGCCTCATTATGGATCGTCAATTAAGCTTTAGCCAAGATTTCAAAATTATTCAAAGTCACATAAAATTTGGATAAAAATATCACTTAACTAAAACACGAAAAAACTCATTAGTGTTGGAGTTGAATTTGGATCGTACCAAACACACTCATATAAGTGTCATAATTTGGTGTCAACAACTCTGGTGTAAAACAGAGAAAATATAATAAATTAGTTTCTTCAAATAAATCAAAGAAGTTGTCCTTCCCCAAAAACACATTGGTACACAATTTGCAGGCTGGGATAATACATGTATCAATTCTTTCAATTGGGAAAAGAATTTACATACAAGAAAACTCTGGAGAAACCAACAAAAGGAATAGCTTGACAACTTTTAACTTGTAGATCTGGAGAAAGGGCTCAACTCTTTGATTTTGAGTGCTTAACAAGCCAATCAATGACTGAGTCAATATTGGTGGAGTTTTTGCATGATATCATATAGCAACATACCTCCCTATCTGTTATAGATTTCAAGTCCCTGCAAAATCATTCGAAAATGAATCAAAACATGTAATGCAGTTGGGCATCATGAAAGAAGGAAATGGAAGAGAATTTGTTTCCTATCACCAAAATTTTCGACCAATTAGCCAAAATGAAAGATGTAAACTCCATCCCCTTCCCCTAATCAACCATAGCGTAAACTACGAAGAGGAGAGACAACAATGAGAGTCCAATTTTATCTGCTTACATCTGATCAGTCAATGCCTGCTTGGAAAGGGCTCCAGGCTTGTCAATCTTGTTACCCAATACCAGCAATGGAATACCACTCAACGATGGCTTACTCAGCAGGTCATGGATTTCACTTCTTGAAATGCTAACATTGTCATGATCAGCAGCATCAACAACATAACTGCAAGGAAAGAGAACTCAAAAACAAGATACTACTATGGCTACCAGGATCATTAGTAGAATTCCTTCATGATTTGAATAAAAAGAACGGCTAAAAGAAAGGAATTCTACCACCCCTAAGGTGTGTTAGAAATGAATCTGTCAAAAGTCTGATCAGGTAACTTGAACTAGCATCTATTCTTTAACATATCATGGTTGGTGAAAATTAAATGCAACCAAACAACAAGAAGACCACTGATCTAGTATGTGCTGTCTTCCTTCACTTCCAAAAGTACTATGACTATGCATAATGATGAAGCACTCAAAAAAGACTAACATGCAGTGTACAATGAGGAAGGAATAGTAGCATCTGCACAATGTAATCAAGTAAGCTGAAGAAGGAGCATACACTATAGCAGAAACTGCACGACAGTATCTTTCCCACATACTGCGGAATCTGGGTTGACCTCCAAGGTCCCACAACTTTATAGTCACATTTCCTTTAGTCACTTTCCGCATGTTAAATCCCACCTGAACATCCAATATATTTGTATTATTGTCACAGATCAAAACGATGTAGTGAAAACTGGAATTAGCTTACGACTAAGAGCTATGAAGATGAAAACTTACTGTCGGTATCATATCTTCACTGTATCCACCAGTCTAAGAATGACAGATTGAACAAATATTATTAGGTCATCAGAGACAATCAGACTACATGGAAGCAAAAGGATACGAAAAAAATAAGCATAGAGGAATTATCTACTTACAGCAATCACATTTACAAGTGATGTTTTTCCTGCATTCTGCAGCCCTATCAAAGAAAGCTCCATTTCCTGCTGAAAGAAGAGGCTGAAGGAAAAACACGTTTAATGAGCTGATATGAGGAATCTTTTCATAAGAGGAGCCAAAGCAGTCAAAGTTCAATGTGTGTTATAAGCCCTTTGAAAACAAAGATACAAATAACTTCCAGTTCTATTTTAAGCCACTAAGCACGAGTAACAATTAGCAAGAGGTCCAAGTTGCACAACATGGCATGAAACTACTAAACTGGATGAATAAATTAATCATAGATCTGGCCAATAATTAGTCGTTCATCTCTTGAAACAACCCTCATTAGCTCCATTGGAAATTCAGGCATAAGATGGAAGCACATATCGTATCACCCTCAACAGCCAAAAATGTACAAAGGAGAGATTTGAATTAACATTTTCACCTTTCATCATCTAGTCCTTTGGAATACTAGGATAGGTGTCCAATCATAGGGATCAGGTACACTGAAGATCATTCATCACACACAGAGATAAATTATGCTTCTTGTGAAGAGAAGAAGCCTTAGAGACAAGACAATCAATCTGTCTAGCAATAAACCTCCAAAAGGACACATGAATTTAGTAAAGAAAGCCTAAAGTTACATGAAGACAAGAACTTAGGCAGAAGAAATGCTACTGGCAACTTATGTAAAATCTTTGGTGTGTGGAAGACATGGAAGTTCCAAGATTGATTAGAAGAAACAAATTAACAAATTTTCAATAGTCCACCATGAGAAATCTGAATGAATATTGCAACTAGTGTACATACTCAGTGAAATCCCACGAAGTTGAACCACAAATCAAAATTTTCTTGTTAATAGAATTAAATGACACTTCTTCTATGTTCTTCGCATGTAGGGGAGGAGACTAGATAATGAGTGAAGTTGATGGCGGAGCAAGGATTTTCACTAAGGAGATTCAAAATATAAAATGTGGACACATGAAAAAGCCAATAGGATTCAACATTTATTGTATACATACAAAATACTATCGACCTTGTATATACAGTTTACATTTTCAGCAAACCCCCTTGCACCCCCCTAGTTTTGCCACTGTGAAGTGCACTGGGGAAGTCAACCAAGAATATTGCTCTTGGTCTCCTTTTCCACAGGCTTGGCTCTATCTCAATGGATTGAATACCCATTAAACTCAGCAAAATAAAATTTTAAAAAATGAGGCCGTGTGATCACCATTGTAATCCAAGTTTCATGATAAAAGTCATAATCTGCCTCAGTAAATCAATCACTCTTGTCACCTAAAACTGAGTCTCTCTCTCTCTTTTTTTAAGAAGTAAGATATTTCATTAAAAAGCATCAAGCAGAAGCAGAATTACAGAATAGACAAAAGGGCTCACAGAGAACATAAGCAAAAGTTGTTAGCTCCTTTACAATCTTCAAACTAGTACTAGAGAGCTAACAAAGTCAAGAAATTGTTCAGCGTTAAATTAACCCCACTGAACAACATAAGTAAACATCTAGCTTTTAAGAGAGTTGTTTGGAGTTGAGATCCCATCAAAACATTTGTGGTTCCTTTCAATCCATACACACCAAAAAATAACTCCTAGGATCATAACCCAAACTTTCTTGATAGACATATCAACACTCCATGTATTCCAGCTTGCATAGGCTTCTTTCACATTTTGTAGTCTCTTAAAGCGTGGTCAATTTCACATTAAAAGCTTAAGTTGGTAGAGAAAACACACATTTAATTATTTAGGTCTCAGTAGAGTCAACAAACTATTAATGGTAGTCGTGTTGAGTTACATCTATCATCTCATTTACATTCCAAAAACAAATGGGAAAATACAAGTGGCAGCAAATCATAAATCATTATTCAACTCACAAAAATTCAAAACACGAAAGCATTCCTTCAAAGGAATTTATTTATAATGATAAAAATTAAAACTAGAGATACCATGGTATAAGGGCCAATTTGCGAGCACCTTACTAATTCCACAGGTACCAAATAAAGAAATCCCCTATTTATTTATTTTGCATTCGCTAAAATCTAAACCTAAGTTCTCATAATACTCTACATAGGTACCAAATGAGTTTCTTTAAGTTTGGTCAATCTCACGTTAAAAGCTTAAGATGGTAGAATGAACACACATTTAATTATTTAGGTCTCAGTAGTCAACAAACTATTAATGGTAGTCGCATTGAGTTACATCTATCATCTCATATACATTCCCAAAACAAATGGGAAAATACAAGTAGCACCAATCATAAAATTACTATTCAACTCACAAAATCCAAAAACGCGAAAGAATTCCTTCAAAGGAAATTTTTATAATGATAGAAATTAACACTAGAGATACCATGGTATAAGGGTCAATTTGTGAGCACCTTACTAATTCCCAAGGTACCAAATAAGAAAATCCCCAATTTTTTTTGCCTCCGCAAAAATTTGAACCTAAGATCTCATAATTCTTAACATAGGTACCAAATGAGTCTCTTTAAGTGTGATCAATCTCATGTAAAACTTTAAACTGGTAGACAGAACAAACGTCTAATTATTTTGGTCTCAGTGGAGTCAATAAACTATTAATGGTAACTGCATTGAATTGTAGATCATCTCATTTACATTCCTGAAACAAAATGGGAAAATACTACTATACAAGTACCACCAAATCATACATCATTATTCAAGTCACAAAATTCCAAAACGTGAAAGGAATCCTTTAAAGGAATTTTTTCATAATGATAAAAATTAACACTAGAGACACCATAGTATAAAGGCCAATTTGTGAGCACCTTACTAATTTTTTATTTTTTCTGATAACCGAGAAATCCGTCTGTGACCCGCCCTTTGGACCAATCACAGTCTTCTAAACTCGGTGGATAATGGGGCCGCCCCTCTACCCTTCTCCACTATAATACCAGGCTTCGCTTTGCATGGTGTGGGGCTTGAACTTGTGACCACAGATCCTCCACCTTTTGCCACTCGAACTAGGCCTTGGGGGCATGAGCACCTTACTAATTTCACAGGTACCAAATAAGGGAATCCCCTAATTTTTTTGCCTCCACTAAAATTTGAACCTA
This sequence comes from Solanum acaule, assembly GCA_036250505.1. Classification (NCBI taxonomy): domain Eukaryota; kingdom Viridiplantae; phylum Streptophyta; class Magnoliopsida; order Solanales; family Solanaceae; genus Solanum; species Solanum acaule. The sequence continues at coordinate 10,251 of JAJOOR010016761.1, forward strand.
ACACCTCAGAATACTCTACACGGATACCAAATGAGTCTCTTTAAGTGTGATCGATCTCACATAAAAGCTTAAGCTGATAAAGAGAACACACATTTAATTATTTAGGTCTCAATAGAGTCAATAAACTATTAATGTAATTGCGTTGAGTTACATATATTATCTCATTTACATTCCCGAAACAAATGGGAAAATACAAGTACCAACAAATCATAAATCGATATTCACCTCATAAAAATCCAAAACGCGAAAGAATTCCTTCAAAGGATTTGTTTTGCAATGATAAAAATTAACACTAGAGATACCATGGAATAAGGGCCAATCTGCGAGCACCTTACTAATTCCACAGGTACCACATAAGGAAATCCCCTAACTTTTTTGCCTCCTCTAAAATTTGAACCTAAGACCTCATAATTCTCAACATAGATACCAAATGAGTCTTTTTAAGTGTGATCAATCCCACGTAAAAGCTTAAGCTGATAGAGAGAACCTAAGTTGCTCAGGTGTTCGATACAGGTGCGGAACTAGAGGTCGGATCTTCTATGATCTAAATTTTAAGATACGGATCCATGTATGGATACAAGTGCGGGAATTCAGCTAAAAATAAGTCAAATATCTAAAAATAGAGTTATAAAACCTAAATTATGAGATATTATGTGGAAGATTGAGGAGAAATTATAGATCAAGAGGACACTCCTAGAAGGAGATAAAAGGAAAGGGAGTGACCATAGAAATTTATATACACAAGTTATTCAATTTTCTTCAACTTCACCTTAGTTTTTGTTTTGATTACAGAAATCATTAAATCTGTCTAGAATTTCTCCCTCGAATCTGGTCAAAGTACCCAAAACCGATTGACCAGATCGGGTACGGATCTCACACCCACACCCATGTCGTGCCAATATGGGTGCGGCACCGAAAGTGAAGAGTCTGAGTAACTTAGGAGAGAACACACATTTAATTATTTAGGTCACAGAAGAATTAATAAACTATTAACGTGCGCTAAGTTACATATATCATCTCATTTACATTTCCGAAACAAATGGGAAAATACAAGTACCGGCAATTCATAAATTGATATTCAACTCACAAAAATCCAAAATGCGAAAGAATTCCTTCAAAGGAATTTTTTCATAATGATAAAAATTAACCCTAGAGATACCATGGTATAAGAGCTGATTTGCGAACACCATACTAATTCCACAGGGTACATCCTCCTACCAGCACAGATACCAAACAAAGAAATGACCTAATTTGTTCGCCTCCGCTAAAATTTGTACCTAATACCTCATAATTCTGAACATAGATACTAAATGAGTCTCTTTAAGTGTGATCAATCTTAATCAAAGAGTGGAATTCTCTGCTCCCCAGGGAAAACTCCATTGCTTTGACCATCCTCAATGACCTAAGGATGCTTCTAGCCTTCAAAAGAACACATGTTTGACCATTTATGTCTCAGTACGGTCAATAAATTATAGCTTAAGCTACCAGAGAACACACATTTAAATATTGACGTCTCAAGAGAGTCAATAAACTATTAATGTAATCTCGTTGAGTTAACATATATCATCTCATTTACATTCCCGAAACAGATGGGAATAAACAAGTACCTCACTAACTCCACCTGATACCTGCAGAGTTTTTTCTTTTTAATACCATGGTGTCACAGTCCATTTGCACGCACCTCACTAATTCCACATGATACCTACTACCTACTACCTCCTACCAATACACATACCAAACAAATAAACTGCCTAATTTTTTTTTGATCCCGCTAAGATTTGAAACTAACACCTCATAATTTTCAATCCACCCTAGCTAGGCCACATCGTTTAAGTGTCAGAGTTTTTACATTACATCAATCAATCAATTAATAATGTTGAATCCCAATCTAATCGGGATGAACATAGTATAATTGGAAAAAAAGTGAATTAGATCGGAAAAATATACCTTCGAAGCCAATTGAGCAAAGCATCCCAAAGACCCATAGCTGACGAGAGCGAGAGATCTGTAAAATGTCAGTTTATAGCAGATGTATATGTATATATATAAATCTCTCTCGCTCTCACTCACAAATGAAAAAATGTGTTTGTGTTCGGTTCAAATTTGAACCTTTTTGAGAAATTTCGTTGCGTCGCAGCTATTTATCGCATTTGCGAACAAGTATGAGAATCGTACAATCACATGATTATTTATTATGGAAGATGAAAAAAAAGTGACGGATTTGCCCTTAGGGTAATATGGATTTACTGAACAGCCATTGGAATTGTTAAGTGCAGGAATAGTGTCGGATTATACAACTGGCTATTGGCTAATTGAACGCTATAAAAGCAGCACACAGTTTTAAATTCATTGGTGAATTTAGGTGCGGCACATTGGTAAGATCTTTTACGTCTCCGAGCTCTGACTAAATTTGGATGGTGCACTGCAGGATCCATTTAAAGATGGTGCTCCTAAAATAACTTTTTTTATATCTCATAAGGTATTAGAAAATTATGGTTTCAATTTTTGAAAATATTAAAATATTATCATGTAAAATTAATTTAGTATTTTTTAAAAGTTTAATTTTGATAGTTAATCATAATTTATTTGACTTAGATTTACGTATATTTATATTATATTAAAAGATTATAACTTTTGACCTTTCAAAATAAGTCTCAATTATGTTAGACTTAACACCTTAGACATATACAAATATTTAAAATAAAATAAAAAGGTTCAAATAATTTTCTTCATTTAATCGATTACAAAAAAATATATTTTAATCGATCAACATTTTGAAGTCTAAATAACATTATCCAAAATGAAGGGCAATCCTATTGTATAATCATATAGTTTTAAAATATTTATCAAATATTACATTAAATATCATAATATTTAAATTATGAAATCGATTTTTTTAGTTTTACTATAATAATTTAATATCTACCGCAAAGTATTTAATCATAGATCAGGTGAATTAGCCTCAATTATTGGTGAAAAATAAAAAGAATTACTCCAATAATTGGGGTGTCCCACTATCTATTTTTGGATGGACATTGTTCCAATATTCTCAATGATCCCAAATAGAAAAGATTCCCAACATTGCCCACCCTTTGGGGTTTATTTATTTTACTCCTTTTGTCCCTAATTATTTGTCCATATTTTCTTTTAGTTATCTCTAATTACTTGTTCATTTTGACAAATTAAGAAAGGACAATTTTTTTTACATATTATACCCTCAATCAATTACTTTGAAAAATGAAATCTTAAGTTTTTAATTCATCCAATTCATAATTAATAGGGGTAAAATGGTAAACTCACTATGTCAAATATTGTTTTCTTAATAGGTGTGTCAATTCAAAAGTGGACAAGTAATTAGGAACATAGGGAGTACTAGATAATGGGCCCGTGCCAGCACGGGCCCAAAATATGTTACTTTCTCCGTCCAACAATAGTTGTTTACTATACTAAAAAATATTTCCTCTGTCCCTAATTACTTGTCCATTTTTTAATTGGCACACCTATTAAGAAAGTAATTATTGACATATTGAGTTTACTATTTTATCCTTATTAATTATGAAGTAGATGGATTAAAAATATAAGTTTTACAAATCTCCAAAATCCCTCATTTTCGCGCGTCAGATTAGTGTATCATGTATACAATGTAATGTATCTTACTTAACGATTAATGTATCTCGCGCATCAAATTAATGTATCAGCACTTATATTATTCTATCCGTTTTGAGGGGTTTCTGTAATTATAAACTTTTAAGGGATAGATTGTAATTTTACCTTAAAAGTATGTGATTTCTGTAATTTGCCCATAAAAGAATACAAAATACATTTGATTATTGACATATGATAAAGTAAAGAAATTAACTAGCTTTAAATAATATATACAATTTGCTATGACAGTAATATATTGTGTGCGAAAATTTATTATAATTATTAGGAAAAGATACTATAATATTGATATTAAACTGGAACTAATAATAATAATTAAACTATCACAAAATAATGTATCGTGGCGAGTCATTACTTTGAAAGTGGTTTTGGCCCAACTTCGGTGTAAATTGTTAAGGTTGATCACTCCCCAAGGTTCCAAAGCTCTTTTAAAAATATGCACTCGTAGTTGAAAGTTTGGAGTTGCGCAAATACTATTGCCTATAAATTCACAAGAAATCAAAAGCCAATAAAGTATAAAGTATTTGAGAAAGAAAGCAAATAAAGGGGAAAATATTTCTTTCAGTGAATGTACTTTCTCATAAAGAGGAGAGATCAAATATATAGATGTAGTAATTGTACATTTTAATAGTGTACCATCACCTACCAACGAAATCCCTCTAGATAATTCTTGATCATACTCCAATCACTCAAGATTTCCTTTCCCAGCAACATCATAAGACAACCATAATTAGCTAAAAGCCATCATCAACCTAACCACAACTAGCGACGTATTCAATCGTCCAAACTCCGTCCCTGAAGGCTTATACATATCATCTCCGAACATTCACAAGATATAATATAAGTAAAAACGAATCTAACTACTCAATTAAAGAAAACCTAGCTTATTTGGGCACCAAACAATTGTTGTTGAACCTTTACTATGAGCTTTCGGCTCCGTGAGAGCATACCATGACGAACAAGGACTGGAATTCCTTGGATTTTCACCTCCCTTGCATTGAAATCTCTCCCCTCCATTGCTTCCATGCCATAGGTGCCTTTGGAGGGTTTTTTGGAGTAGCCCTCATTTATTTATTTTTCCTTGAATGTGGGAGGAAAAATAAAGGGCGCATTTTTTAAGTATACAATTTAATAACTTTAATTACTCCTACATAGCAATACTTTTTATTTCACTTATATAGCAGTATTTTTTTTTTCAAAACTGGAATTTATATTTTTTTTAAAAAACGTTTACAAAGTCAGCCACGCTTATCACGTATCCCTTAAATTTCTCCAATTATTTTACCTTTCCTAATTTACTCAAATTTGTTATATATTATCTCCCATGAAGAGAGGTTTCATACAAAAATAAAACTCCATGTCTCTACTAAGACCGACTATTCAAAAATGCATACCAATAATTTTTCAATTCTAATTCAACACAACGGGCAATGGGATTCATCAGGTAATTAATATAAAAAACAATTGATGTGGTGTTTTTTTACGTGTTTATATTTGATTTTTCACAAACATATCTGTTTTAATCTTTTTGGTAATTATTGTTTGGTTTATATTGTCGATTATGCTGGAATATAAATTCATATGGTTTAAAATTTAGCAATTGTTTGTGGTATATTATTAGGTTTTTCACAGAATCTGGGTTTATATTCTTTTTGGTAATTATTCCTTGTTTTATATTGTCGATTTTGGTGTAATTACAACAAATTCATATGATTTGGTTGATAATTTGATGTGTTGATTAGGTTTATTATTTTTTATTATATTTTAGGTTTAATTGATTAATGCACCAAGTTAATATAAAATCAATAATTATGTGGTTTAATTGGTATGTTTCATGCCGTATGTTAACAACTTGTATCAATGGTTTCTTTTTGTATGTGATATGTTGTACATATACCAACTTCAATTTAAATTGTAGGTACATGTATTTGTGTATTTTGTTGTATTATTTGGTATATAAATACAACTTCAAAGACAATATTTTGGTGCATTTTTTGTTGTATTTAATTATCGGAATTGGTGTAGATAATAAGTTGAAAATGGTTCATAGGTTGATTGGTGGTATCCTAATAAAATTCTAAATTGAAAATTTGTTTTTGATATGTGATCTGGTACATATGCTGGTGTAGTTGTTTCTATGAATTGTTGCCAAATTAATACTCCGATGTATGTGTTGGTGTCATTCAAACTTGGTTTTTTTGTACATGATGATGATTATTTTTATTTTTAATTGTTTGGTTTGTTTTGTATGGTTTTGGGGTCTATAATAAAAATTATAGTTAGTGATTATGTGTTTTCGTAAGTGATTTGGTGAAATTTATTGTTTTGTATTAGTTTGCTGTAATTCTGATTTTTTTGGTGTCGTTCAGAGTTGGCTTTTTTTGTACATGATGATGGCGTACATATTGGTTCAATTTTGGTGTAATTCTGATAATTTTGGTGTCATTCATAGTTGATATTTTTTTTAGATGATGATGGTGTACATGTTGATTCTACTTTGATACATAACGATGGTGTAAACACCATATTTGAGTTAAAAATTATCATGTTATCAAAAAACATTCTTTAAAACATAATATATAAGTTGAATACATTGAAATGACCATTCTGGTTGACGAGAATCACTACTAATAAGTTTTGGTCTGAAACAGGTAGATACCACCAAAAAAATCAACTCTGAAGAGGTAATGCTACCACCAATTACAAGAAAACAACCAGGTAGACCACCAAGTAACGACCGTAAGAAGGGATTCAACTGTAACACCCCATAAAATTTTTGAACTAAGACTCGAACCATCCTTCGTTGTGAGTAGGATTTTACCAAGGAATTTAAAATTTCTTAAGTATTAAGGTCAGGTCACTAGATGTAGCACCTTGAGTTCCAAAAAGAACTAAATTGGAAATAGCAAAATCTGAAATTTTGCAAGTTATGCTTAAGTTATGAGTTTTGGGTCAAATTCAAATGACCATAACATTTAGTACATGATGAGTTGGGAGACCCATAAGATATTAAATTAAAGCCCTTTGAGTCATCTTTCCAACGCCACTGAGTTTGCTAAATTTCAAGCTCGTATGAGGGAGATATGCCTGTTTAAAGTCGGGCTGCCCAATTAAGTTACCCGAAAATATGAGGGGTATTTTGGTCTTTTCCTTACCCAATCGGATTTAAGCCTTTTTAGTAAGGTTTTAGGAGTCTAAACTGATTAGAATTAGTTTCATTCATCCCAAAAAGCGTTTAGGGTTTTAGAGAGAAGATTCAAGAGGAGAAAAAGTTCTAAGTTTCAAGTGTTCATTCAAGAAATTCAAGATTTCGCCAAGAACCTAGTTCTTTGAGGTATGTAAGCTTCCATAGTGTTGAGTTCATTCACCCACATGCCAATCATGATTTATTCAGCGTAATTTTTTTCTTGAAATCTAAGGATTTAAGTTCTTGATGAGTTCTTGAAGTTTCCTTATTGATTAGGTTTTGATGTAAGATTCTACTTGGGTCAACTTCAAACGACCATACCTCTTAGAATATAAAGAGTTACGTGATCCATAACCTATCCAATTAAAGGTATTTGAATCTACTTTCCAATGCCGCCAATTTCGCGTCAATCCAATTTCTGAGTAAAAAATTATGACTATTTTAGTAACCTATACAGTGCTATTACGAATTAGCCGACGGAAAAACGTCAAAAAGTGTTGTTTTTGTTTTTTTTGTTACCTCTAAGAAAACCCTAAACGAATTTCTTGACTAATAAAAGGCTCAAAAGAATCAGATTTTCATCTTTTAATCCATTATTCTCTTTTCTCTTAAACCCTAGGGAAAAACACTAAGGAAAAATCAAAGTAGAAGACTCCATTCAAAATTCTTTCAATCTTTCTCAAGATTCTTCTTCAAGGTAAGTCTTTCTCCAAGAATTCCATTCTTTTCAACTCAAATTCCTCCATACAATTATGAATCACTAATGAAAATAATAATTCTTGGCCATAGAGATTTCAAGAAACTAATTCAAGAATCTCAAGAAAGGTTTTCTTGATCGTTTACCTTCAAGTTAGGGTTTCAAGGCTTCTAATCAAGCTATTCTTCAAGATTATTCAAGAACCTTGTTCTTTTAGGTATGTAAGGCTATCATAGTGTTGGACTAGTTCGTCCTCACGCCCTACATCTACTTTCAAATCAGTAAAAAAGAAATCTAGGATTCTACCCCTAGATTTGAGTATTCTTGAGATAAGTTGATTTTGAGTTTTAAACTGAGTTTTGAGGAAGTAAATATGAGAATGAGAAGAGCTGTATACATGAGTTTCATATTGTTATGTAGACCCTTGAGTCGAGTCGTTCATGCCCATAAATTCCACATGAACTCCATAATTTAAGTATCTTTGAGAAGAGTAGTATCTTCAAGTTCTAAGTCTTGAGTATTAAGTTCCTAATCGTTTTGGGATTTTATTCCTAATCATAGGGCTACTACATGTTACTCATGAAGGTCCTTGAGTTGAGTAGTTCATGTCCATAATTCCGCATGAACCCTATGAGTCGAGCAGTCTTGAGATGAGAGGTATCATTAATATTCTTGAGTTGAGTCGTTCATGTCCATAATTCCGCATGAACCCTATGATTTGAGTTATAAATTTTAAAAATCTTTTTAAAGCCAACACTTAAGTTCTTAAACCGAGTTTTGAGAAAGTAAAGATGAGTTTTGAGAAAAGAATTTGTTTAAAACATGATTAGTATGACAATTGAGTATGCCATCAATGTATGAGCAGTATGGTATCAAGATATACCATTAATGTTTATGCAGTATGACTTTCCGAGTCATCAATGATCATATTATAATATGACTTTGAATTTTTTTTAAGAAAGAGCAGAGTTGAGTTCATTTTCTTTAAAATGATATATGGGAACTAAGTATTCCCAAGAGTAAATGTCTTCACATTTAAGATGAGAGAAAATTGAGATTTCCAAAAGAGTTTTGAGCAGTTTGAGTACCATCTCTTTTAAGAGAAATATTTTTGAGTAATAATCCCAAACCACAGAAAAGTTATATTTTTAAACATATGAGCTAGTATATTTTGGGAGTAGTATTGAGCACCGATATGGGAGAGAGTTCAGATAGCTTACAGCCCGTATAAACCATATGGCCAACGTGGGTAGAAAGGGTCATACTTTTTAGATGATTCCTTAATGCTTTTTAGCATAGACTAGTGGATCCACTTAGTGAATAGGTCTTATACCCTGGCAAAGTATAGAACAGTTCTGGCAGCGTGGGCAAGACGATGTATCATCATATAGCTCATAGTGATGGTTGTCGGTTAGAGAAACTCCCACAAAGATATTTGTATTTTTATATACACATAGTTTACTTGTATTTTCATATACAAACATAGTTTATATTGTATTCTGAAATACATTGAGTTACTTTATAGTGTTTTAAAAGCTTTCCATATATTGCATCTTTTATTGTTGCTTTATATTGAGTTGAGTATCCAGAGTTGAGTACCCAGAGTCGAGTATCTTATTATTGAGTTCAGTCTTATTTCACTGAGTTGAATATCTTATCTTTGAGTTGAGTATCTTATTCTTGAGTTGAGTTTAGTTGAGTGTGTTGAGAAGAGGTAAGTATGTTTCTTTTTTTTGCAAGTTCAAGTATATGTTATGCTTTAGAACTCCCCTTACATGCTCGTACATTCCACGTACTGAGCCATTTGGCCTGCATCATTTCATAATGTAGATACAAGTATTCAGGGTCATCAACAGGTGCTTCGTTGATACCACATACATGCAGTTTGAGTTAGCTATGGTGAGCCTTCTTGCTTCCGGAGGGTTCCACTTGTACTTTCAGTTATATCAGTTGTTAGGATGTCGTGGGTCTTGTCCCGACTTTCATCTTTGTCATTTTGAGGCTTCATAGATAGACAATAGAGTTTCAGAAGTCTGTTCATTTATTTTGTTAAATGTTAAAAACTTAAGTTGCCTATATTTATGGCGAGTTGAATAATTTATTTTTATTTAGAGTTTTTCATTTGAATTAAAGCTTTGTATTTTAGTTTCATGAATTTTTATTCAGTTTTAAGCTTTGTATGCTTGAGTTAGTCTTTTGCTTGTAGTCAGCCAGGATAAGGATTCGCTTGGGGACCAGCAATGGTTCTCGAGTGCCGGCCACGTCCAGGGTGTAGAATCGAATCATGACATCAACTAAGGAAAATGCAAAAGGAGTAAAGTCAGTTGTAGTAAATGTGGTACATCAGGGCATAACAAAAAGACATTCCCCGAGTTTGCTTATCAGAATTAACAATGATGTATTATTTATAAAAAAATTCTTAATATTTTCTTGCTTCTTACAAAAATTCTGGGATTTTTTAAGAATGATAAATGTAATTTTATCCAACTTTGGTTACTCTTGATTAATGTATTCTTATTATTAGTGATTAATTGGCATATCGTTGGTATTCACATGTTTGATTGAAAGGCTGGTATTAAATACCAACCTTAAATATTGAATAAGAACAACAACTACTTAGAGTAATTGAAACCAAAATTATTACACAATGTTCAAGTAAATATTTTGGTATAATGTTTGAGTAATACTAAAAAATGTTAATCAATAAAAATGGTTGTTATAATGGCTAGCACATACATTTTTGGTGTACTTTTGGTGAAATAATCACAAAGATTGTTCAAATTAGGGATATATAGTGACTGATATTTTGGTATTATGAACATTGAATACACAAACAACAAGTTAAAGTGATGAGTTTGGTTTGAATTGAAACCACAATTAATGCACACTATTAACGTAAAATTTTTGATATAATAGTTGAGTAATACTAAAAAATGTTAATAATAATGATTGTATATCATAACCACCAAGTACACAATTTGAATACTTGTGGTGGAGTAAGCACAAATATTGATAAAAATGAGGAGGTATATATTGGTTGATATTCTGGTATTCTGCATATAAAAACCAATGTAACAATGAATTAACGTAAAAAATTGATTTGAAACTAGAATTAACCCACATTTTAAACATAAATATAGATTGGTATAATATTGGAGTAATACAAAAAAGTTTGTCATAATAATGGTTGTATATAGTGACAAAAATGTTGGTATTATATACCAACAACATACATTCAAT